>JASAMX010000519.1:0-19224 GCA_030248175.1 Microlaimidae sp. YZB2_3
TTGACTGTTGTTTTATATAATTTCTATTCTACTTTGTTATAGATCTTGTACTTCTGAAGAAGAAACCCGACGTGGTTGCGAAACGTTAAGAATAAATATTTGTTATATGAGGAAATTTCCCAACAACCGTTAATATAAAAAATCACAATTTTGAAATTAATGGTGTGTTCTTAAAGGTTGTCTGAAAAACTATTATACTATAGACTATAAAAAAATCACAATTTTAATTTAATGGGGGTGGTTTTGAGGATTTTCTGTAAGAAATTATACAATAAAAAAAATCGTACTTATCTTGATTAGCGAAATAACCCATTTCAGGAACGTCGATTAATTTAACATGGGCCCAGGGAAGCGGTCCACCCACGTGATCTCCTTTCCAATCCCCTAAATGACAAATAAAAATAATAATGGTTCGTATATGCATGAAATCAACCAGAATTTTTCATATCCAAGAATGGAAGGAGGGGGTGGGAAATTAGAGTTACAATATAATTAAATAATAATAAAAATAAAACAAAAATAATTTAGTCATAAAAATGATACTAATAATAAAATACTAATATAACAAACTTTAGAGTAAAATTAATAATAATAATAACAAAACTTTATAATATAATGAAAAATGAGCAAATTCTGTAAAAAAAGTGGCGACAGAAAATTTTAATGGCGTGAATATTGTCCACAAAAAGGCGCATGAATTTTAAATGTTTTTATTGATTGGCGCGATTTTTGTGTAAAGTGGCGCTGGCGAATGAAACATTCTTTAAGGAAATCTGATCTGCTTGAATTCCAGTGGTAGGGAGCATAATAAAAGAATTCCAGTGCCATTATAAAATGAGTGCCATGCCATTCAAGTGGTTATTCTGAAAGTATTTTTTATACAAGGGTTCCACATTTTTTGTTATATTATATTTTTGATAATAATAGACCAATCGTTGTTATTCTGACATAAAAAGTTACAATTATTATAAAATCAGCGTGACTCTGACTCCTAACGTTTATATTATTAGATAAAAAGAGTCAGATTTATATATATTTTATGATATTCTGACTCCTTTATACCTGGCACTGTTAACGTTGCTGCTGCCGTTGTCTCGGTTTGACCGTAACCTTCCACTATTATCGAACCGAAAGCGGCGCGGGCGAATCTGAGCACAGCGCCGTCTACCGGTGCTCCTCCGGTGAACATAAGTCGAACATTTCCACCAATCAGGGCCTAAAATAAAATTTCAACCAATCATAATTTTAAAAACGCAAATTTTTTACCAATCGTAGCATAAAACAATAATATTTCCACAATTCATAGCCTTAAAACACAAATCGTAGCTAAAACTGTAAAATTTTTATAGCATTTTATGAAAAATTATGAAAATAGTTTTCCTGTATGAGCACAATGTCGTATTTCCTCTTATTATAACCGCAAAAACAAAAATTGGCTTTTAAGCAAAAAACGAGTAGTTGTAGGACTTATTTTTGCCAAAAATGTGACATAATAATGAAGGGAAATGTGTGAATTTATAAATTCAGACATATTTCCTATTCTAATTAGGGTGCGCCTTAATTGGGACACAAATTAAAGCCTTCAATGGTCTTTATTAGGGCTATATGGCCCTAATTATGCCCCATTAGAACATAGTGACTGTGGTTCAGTTAGGGCACTCAGTTTGCGCTAATTAAAGCCTTCGTTTTAAAAAGGGAGTCTCATTTAGGTTGTGTAAAGCCCTACAGAAGCCACTTTCTTTTCTTGGAAATAAAGTTTGTGTGAGAACCCTAATTATGATTCTAACT
The DNA here is from genome assembly GCA_030248175.1 of Microlaimidae sp. YZB2_3. Classification (NCBI taxonomy): domain Eukaryota; kingdom Metazoa; phylum Nematoda; class Chromadorea; order Desmodorida; family Microlaimidae; species Microlaimidae sp. YZB2_3. Next base: position 1,789 of record JASAMX010000519.1, read on the forward strand.
AGTGCGCGTAATAATTAAAACCATAGAGGGCCTTAATTAAGTTGACACTTCATTAGATCCATTAAGGACTCTAATTAGGACTACTTAGGGTTCTAATTAACTAAGGCAGGGCCTAAACTAAGAAATTTCGTTACTAGGGCGTGCTCTAGATAGTATGTGATTCTTAGCATTATAAAGTGGCATATGGTATTTTTATGTTATATATTTTTAATTTTGCTGCCTTTTCCACTGAACTACGGTTCTTACGAATATAAAGCGCTCAGTACAGTACTTTATGTTTCTTTTTTTATTATCGCAGATTTTTCCTCTAAATAGAAAAAATAAAATTTTAAATGTAAAGTCAAAAAATACTTGAATTTTTCTGAACACCAATCGATCCCAAATGCTGTTTGTGGTCACTTGGCCGCGCTCTAGCATTTTCAACTTCGAACTCAGGGCCTTCTTGTAGATTTTTCGCTTGATGTAACCGAAGTCGGCCGCGCCTGAATTCGCAAAACTTTTACAGTGAATGAAAATCTCGTTGCAAAAAAGTTTGTAATAAACTGCGAAATTTATTTGATTAGATTCGTTGTTTAATTCATGACTGGATAAAATCAGATCAAAATATTTTTAACAAATGATGTTTAATAAAATTTTTTATTCTATTCTAACATGCAATGTCATGCTCTGGAGCTTCGACCATTTAAGCTTTGCCTCTTAAATAAAAATTTTAGCTTATTTAACCTTAAAAATATTTCAAATTATTCTATCTGCGTTTTTAACGCTATATATGGACCTACCTAGCATTACAAAAATTTGGGTCCGCGGTCCACCGCGAAATCAGAATTCATTATGAAACCAATGATTTTTACAAAATATTTTTGGAAATGGAAGATTAAACAACTATAGGATAGTGCATTTAATTTCGGCACTTTTCCCAATTGGGCATTTTTGATTTTGGACTATATCTTTGGTAATCCTGGACGGAATACGACGTTTGATAGCTCAAACGAGAGCTAATTATAAGTAGATGACTGTCGTGAGCTTTTTATTTGATATGTTGTGATATTTTCATGTGAAATTGTGTGATTTATAAAAAATAAAATTGTTACTCGTTTTTAGAATATGGGCATTTGATGATTACGCAATAAATTGGTTTAAAAATTAAACTGTCCTGGTAAAATTTAGTTTATTTTCCGAATTTTTAGTCCCCGTGGTTCTACGTTGCGTCTGTGGTGAGCAATCGTTATAAAATAAAATCGTGTAATTTCGGCAAACATATTGCTGTAGGTAAAACGGGTTGAATTAAGTGGTCAAGTGTTAAGTTGTAGCTGTAAATAGTTAAAAGACAACGTTGAAATGTGTAGAGGTCATAGCACTGCACTTAAGCTCGATTAAGGTTCTTTTAAAAAGTGCCGAAATTAAATGCACTTTTTTTCACAAATTTTGCTCATTTTAATACCATTTGTCATTTTAGCTGTAACTCTTTGCCAGTTACACGTTGAACAACAAGTAGAAGCTTAAATTAAAGAAAATTGTCTGGAGATAATGGCAGGCATTTAAATTTTTGAAAATGATGATTTTTTGACTGAGAAACAATAGATTGTTTGTAAAGTGCCGAAATTAAATGCATACATTTAATTTCGGCAATTTTCCGTTTTTTTAAAAACTGATTTAATTAAATAAAAAAACAATTTTCGTACAGTGAAACTTTTATGACGCAACGCAGTATTGTGAAAGCTTCAAAATGAGCTATCAAACATAAAAATCGGGCCATACAGTGAAAAGTTACATGGGAAAAACGAAAAAGTGCCGAAATTAAATGCACTACCCTATGAAAACAATTTCGAATAATTTTGTTAACTTTTGATCATTATTTACAGCTATATTAAGCGTAACCAAAATTTCTGATATGTGAATTTTTTTGGTTAATCAGAAAAAAAAATTTTGTAATGCTTAATTAAAATACAAAAAAACCACTAAAATTTATCAAATAGATGTTTTATTTGTATATAGTATTTCCAGTTTCAAAAATAATATGAAAAAATGCATTTAATTTGAGAGGAACTTTGTTTCCTGGTGGGACCGCGGACCCAATTTTTGTTATGCTAGGTAGGTCCATTTTTATTGTTTTTATTTTTTTTAAATTTAGTTTATAATTACGTTTGAAATTAGTATAAAAATTGGGTGGAGCTTTTTGAAAACTTTAAAAACAAAGCTTTGATTCGGGAAATTACTAATTGCTACCGTGCCAAAAATTTATATTTTTTTTGTTGCAAACATGACTTTGCAATTATAAAAATAATTAAGTGAGATGATTACTAAATAAAAAAAACTTAAGTTATAATGGATAAAATATGGAATTATACAACAAACAACAAATAAAAACATAAATGTTCTGCAAAACTAATTTGTGATAATAATGATAAGATATCCATTTCTCACACCAACACAAAAAAATATTTAACACAAAAATGACTGTAAAAATAAAAATAAGAATACATGGTAATTCCTGATGTTGGGGAACCAATGACAGCCGTTTTACAATGACAAATTCTGAATAAACGTCTTTTACTGGGCAAAAGAGGGTACAAAAAGAAAGTAATATAATTTAAAGAAATCATAATTTTCTAAGTTTCTTTAGTTTAATACTTAATAAAAATTGCTGCATGAGGATATGTTTCACTATGTGGAAGTACTTCAATATATCAGTTTGTGCTAACAAAATTTTGGTTGTTTGATTAATCATCACAATAGTTCAAAACCATCACTGAAATACTTCTTTCGTTAATTTTGATGTCGAATTAGCAAAAATAAAGTTAAAATTATGCTGGAAATTGATTTTAAAACTACAAAAAATTTATTAATGTTTTGACTGCAAAATTATATAAAATTAAAAAAAAAATTATTTCATAAAGTCCATTCCAAACTTTTAAATAAACAAGTTTTCTGTAATTAAAACATAAAAAAATGTGGAAACCAAGCGCGTGAGTAGCGCCATACCTACAAAGCTCTATGATAATATTCCAAACCAAAGCTTTATGGTAAAAAATTTTAATTCTAAATAAATAAAGGTTAAAAATTGATACTTACCTTATTTTAAAGTTTTCCAGGTTTTACAATTAAATTTTAAATGTTGGGTTAAAGCACGGAAAACATGAATATTTGTCAATATGAAAAACTAAAAACCGTATAAACTCAATAAAAAATGATGGTTACCTTTTTCGACAGTACCGTATATCCTGTTCAGCAAGCGCGGAACCATTGAGCAAACGGTTGGTTTTAATTCCTACAAAAATAAAAAGAATTATTACTGTTTTACTGTCTGAATTTTGTGCATTGTTACTGTTTTAGTTTTAAGATGATTTTCCTCAAATGAAAAACGTCTGCTCAACTAATTTTTTCTTGTCCAAAGTTTTAAAGAGTTTAAACTTTATCTGGTTTTGTAAAATTTTCTTGATATGGCCACTGAACAAACTGTAAATTTTTAATTTCGTCCATTTGCGTCTGTTATTTGCGCATATAGATTTGTATTAGTGTTGTAAAAAGTAATGGTTTTCGATTATTTTAAGTAAAAGTAAAAGTAATTTGAAAATTTTTAATTTACGTAAAGTAAGAATAAAAGTAATTTGTGATTTTTTAATTTAAGTAAAATAAAAGTAAAAATAACGGTCAAAATTTTATTTAAATAAAGTAAAAGTAACAGTAAGACCTATTTAATAAAAGTAAGAGTAAAAGTATAATAAAAGTAATTTTGAAACGGAACAAAACACCGTTTTTTGGAGCTCCAGAGCTTCGTTCCAAAGTTTTTCGCTAATTTTATATATAAATTTTGATTTTTATAAGTTTTTTGGGTCAAAATAAATGGTTTTAGCGTGTTAGCGGTTTAAAAAAAAATTGATTTTGCCACTTATTTTACAACAAGCCTATAGCGAATCTACTTATTGAAACTACTTAAATTTCACTTAAATCAATTTTTGCTGCTATGGCAAAAATAATTGTACGTAACTTGTATTATAGATTTAACGGGAAATAACCTGCATATCATCGAGAATCTTTTGAGTGTCCCCGCTGTAAAATCCAATCCTAGCTCCATGGTAGATGATGTACGTCTGTATGTACTGCTCGTATATGTGAGCCATTGGAAGAAAGGAAATGTAGACGTCTTCAAAAGGTGGAGCGCTAATCAATTTGCTGAGCTTATTCAGCTCACTTGAGCATTACAATTAAAATTAATATTACCACTCGGGTAGGGGCTAGGGGAAGCCGAAAAAGTCGCCACCCTGATTTTAAAAACTTTTATCAGAACTTGATTAATCTTTTGATCGTTCGTTTAAAAAATCCAGTAAGCTTACAAAAAATGTCAAAAAAAAAGTTTTAAAAATTTTATTCTGGTGGGGAGAGATAATTTCCGATTGGGCCTATTTTTTCCATGTTTTCAACGTTTTTTGGGATTTTTTGTCTAAAAATACTGCAAATTCGCAAATAAAATTCCGCGCCACCGCTGCTCAGTGTTAAGCTTCACGAGGATCGAAGCAACCGCAAAAGTTAGCCCTGAGCAGCACTGGAACGGAATCCTTTCTGCGGATTTGCAACGGAAAGTTCCTATAAAAACAGAAAAAAATGTAGTTTTTTGCAAATAAATAATCTTATTTTCTAAAAACTGGTAAATATTATATTATTATTATAGAATCTAAAAATTGGTAATTTTTGCAATTTTCTGTTTCCCCAACGCATTCTTGTTGCTTATACATTCCTAGTCTGCGAACGCAATCTTCTTGCCGCCCCGCCGCACTGCTCGCGAAATCGCAGATTTTTGAATGCTATTTTTAAATTGATTACACTTCACCTTCCGGGGTAAGTTGATATTTGTGAGCTTCTATCGCTATTGTTATTGAGGCAAGGTTTGCCACCATGGCTTTGTGAGTTAACATCACTCCTTTAGGAGGTCCTAAATAGATAAAACATAGGAGTACGCTGTGAGATGAGGTTTAAATCTGATATGTATTTTGAGAATAAATGTAAGGTAATTATAGGTAATTATAAACAAAGCACAGCCCTAAAATATGCATCTGAATTAAATTTTAAACCAAAATTATAAAAAAATAAAATAAATAAAACAAAATTTTTCTATAGAAAAAATAAAACATGTAAATATTTTTTTGTCGTGGGGGGTCTTATTATTTGCAATGGAATTATTTGCAATAATTGTATACCAACACACTACCAACTACCTATCAAAGAACGCTGCTGTTACAAAAAAATAACACGTATGTACACATAAAACGTAGTGACTTTTTATGTCGTTTGTGAAACAGATAATCTACAAGTCGTTTATCAGCGGCGTTCTTGGACTTTTACCTTCCGCAGTAAGTTTTTGCCAACGCCCTTGCGACTGCACTGTTCAGAAACTCTTTTCTTTCGACATAATAATATGTATATATAAATCGAAATTAAACTACCGGTTGTACCACTGGTAAAACAATTAATGTATAAGTTGTCTGTAATGAGGACTCAAACCTTAGCAGTAAGTTTTTGCCAACCCCATACCGACTGCGCTACTAAGAAACACGTCTGTTGTCTAAAATATGTATATATTGAATAAAAAATACCGGTTGTATCGCTGGTGAAATAAATAATGTATAAGTCGTCTGTATGTAGTCGGCAGTCCAAGAACTCGAGCTTTCTGCAGTGTGTTTATCAACGCCCTACCGACTACGCTACTAAATAAAACTTCTTTTTTTTTACAGAATATGAATGGAACATACCGGTTGTACCGCTGGTGAAACAAATAATGTATAAGTCGTCTCTGGTCGGAGGTTGTACTGGCATCATGTTTTTGTCTCCCAAAGTCAATAAATAGCTGAAGTTGATCAGTTTTACATTGGCCTTTTTCGCTTTGGCTTCAGATTCCATGTCAGCATCCTGTTTCATGAGTACCACATGTTTGAGGCAGGGTGTCTCCTAAAAGGCTATAAATAACACCATGGAAACAAATACGATTGATCATAAAAGGTTAAATGAGACGTAAATAACCGGTTAAGATCGTTAAAAATTTTTTACTTAAAAAGCTAAAAATAGAAAATTCCTTCGATCCAAATCTCACTTTGTTTCTATTTTAGCTTTGTTCTTCTGGACTGCAGAATTATATCCACATTGATAGGTAATAAAAATTCCTACGGTTCGCTGGATATAAATAACTTGCCGATCTGGATATAAAAAGAAAAAGCACAATATATAAATCTGCCTGCATTTTAAGTTTCGTCTTGAATGTTGACTACCAAATATAAACTAAACAACAAGTGGCTATATAACTTCAAATAATTTTATACAGCTTTCATAGTACTCATTTTACGTGTGTAATATAATAGAAGAAGGATCCGGTAAATTAAAAAGATCCGGCAGTGAACCATGGAATGTACCCTTAATTTTCTATAGCCCTCGCTAGCTGAAATCTTTTTAGCAACTTTAGCTTTAGCAATAAGTTTAGTTAATGTTTCGCAGGATTTTTTATCTGATCCATAAGTTAGCTTAAAAAGTAATCGCTGAAAAGTCCTTAAAAAAGTAATAGCTTAAAAAGTAATCGCTGAAAAGCTACCACTTCTTGGGGTGCGGGTTGAAAGTCCCTAGCCAAAATCTGAATTTAACTCAAAATAATAAGAAAAAGTAAAGTTATACTTGGAATTTAATACCACTTTATTATGATGAAACCTTAAAAACAGATGTTCTGCTGAGTCGAAAAATCTTACCGCCGCATTTTCGATGATCGTCGAAATTCTAGCGAAATTGTCCGCGAAAATAACCTCCAGACGGCATTGGTTTATAATATGAATCTGAGCCTCTTTGCTGTAGTTGTAATACAGCGGAACGACGACCATAGAATAAGCAACGGCTCCGTAACTCGCCAGCACCAATTCGGTGCTATTGTTCCCGCAAATTCCGATACGAGTGTCAGCTCCTGAAATGATGAAGAAAAAAAAGGAATATGTACTGTTGCGAAGGTTTGATAATAGTAACAAACTATAACAGTACGACATAATTGGTGTCGAACCTGAAGTGATCCGGTATATATGTATTTCGCGAGTTAAAAGGGATTAAAGTCGTTTGACGAACTGTCAAACGTATATTGAAAGTAAAGCGTTACAGTATTTATTTTATAGTGCAGCGAAAAGTTACACACAGAGAAATTCGCCTTCACGGAGAATTTGCTTTCGCTTTCCAAGCAGAGAAAGGAACTTGGAACGAGAACTTGCATCTAAAAATATCGAACTTAAAACCGAATTGTCTTAAATCACTAAACCTGTAACTAAGACTAAACCTAAGCCTTAATAAAAACTGTGTTTTTTTTATTTTTGGCTCCTAGTTTCTATTTTCACGGCCTTGAGTCCCTAATATTTTTGGGCGGATAAAATTTTTCTGTTTACGACTAAAAATTTCCCTTATTTAACCCTTGAAGCAAAAAAAAAGAAACTAATACAACCGTAACTTTAACCCATATTTTTTTAGTTAAAAATGAAGCCTAATCCTGAGAATACACCAAATTTTTATATAGAGCCAAGTTTCCATTTTTGTGGTAATGTTAAAAATGGTAAAAACTTTCCAGAATAAATCAAAACAGTTCTGATAATGCCCAGCGTTGTGAAAAGTTTTATGCACAAAATTAATTTGAGCAAAATCAATACACAGTGATCAATACAACAATACACAGTTAATATTGTAATACAATAATCAATTAATCAATACACAGTAATCAATACCCAGTGATCCAGCGATTTTATCAGTTCAAGAAGGACGCTTTGCAAAGGCTCAGGATCCTTTCTAGGGTTAAAAATTTTTAACTTTAAGCATTTAGATATATAGTCGAAATAACTATATGGTTTTATTATAAATTTAATTTTAAAACTTGTCTGTTTTAAATCGGATTTCGGTTTAATTATTTATTTTTTTAATATTTGGTGCTAGTTTTTTAAAAATTTTGCAAAAAGGTTGTTTGGCTGAAAAGAAAAAAGAGAAAAATGACCTAAAATCGTAGAAAAATGCAACGTTTTTAATAAATGCTAACCAAGTTTTATCTACAAAATGGTGCTAAGCGTGAAAAAAACAACAAAAACTGTTAAAACTTACGAATGACAGAAATTAACATTTGGTTAAAATTAAGGCGTGACAGAACTCAAGGTTTGAACAACCTCAAAATTAAGGTCTAAAATAAATTACGGTATAATTGGAATTGGGGTTTAAGAAAGTAAAATATGACCAAATTTAAAACTTGCCAAATTTTAGCCAGAATTTTGATCGAAATTAAAGTTTTACCACGATTAAAGTTTGACCTAAACCCTTGAGTCTCACGTAAGTATAATTGAGTTCTTAAAGGTGCGTTTCCAACTATGGACTTTCGTTACCTCTGTGGTAGTAAAACTGCACAATTGTATAGATCACTGTACGTTCAATCAGCTGCACACTTCCCTAGCTCTTTTTATCAACCACTTTAAGGTGAGTTAGTAGTTATATGTGAAATTCCTGGATTACGGCTTGGTCGAAAGTTGGACAAAATAAAAAGGTAAGACCGTTAGTTTACCTGCTTTTAATCCCAGTTGAATCAGGCCAGAGCCGATTCGTTGTGCCCTGTTAATGGCGTCATCGTATCTGATCCAACCGTACGTTCGTTTACGATCACTGTCCCTCTCCCCGAGGAAATAACCATTGTTGCTTACCTAAATATCGTAATATAGCTTACACATGGATTTATAAGCGGCCGTTAAATTAAGAGAACGCCTCAATTAGACATATATTGGCAAAGTTTTCCAAGTGCCCTAATTTGTTCTTTCACCCTAACGTACCTAATGGTTAATTTTTTGACGGCAGCAACAGTGACAGTAAACTGTTTGAGGGTCTAATCCTAAATATCACGTAAGTGAAATTAAGTTTTGGAAAATGCGTTCGTAACGTTTTTTAAATACACTGCATGCAAATTATTTACTACCTGAGATTCATGACTTAGAACGCTGTTGGCCTGTTGGCTGTCATACCGAAAGAACTTGTAGCCAAAAATAGGGAACTTGGTGTCGTAAATGGGGGAACTTGGAGCCCTAAGAAGTTGAGAACATGGAACCAAAAGTTAAAAATCTAAGTCTAAGCAAAACTTAAATTTAAACTCAAACCGTTTTTTAAAGGCACCAAGTTTCCATTGTTCGCGGCTGCAAATTTCAAAAAAAAAAATTGATCTGCTCCAAGTTTCCTACTTGCGACTCTAAAGACCCCGTATTTTTAGGCAAAAATTGTGTTGGGGAGAACATCATCTTAACGCTTTAAAGTCTCCCCGGGCAGTTTTCTTAAAGGTGCGGTGCGGAGTCAAACTTTTTGCCTTCGATTTTGATATTTTTTGTAAAAACCTTACCCCTGCTCCCAATAGCCCACAAAAATATCAAAATATCTCCAGTGGTTCAGGAGATTGGTTCAGGAAATATGACCCCCCAAAAATGATTTTTTTCGAAATTCTGTACTTGAAAGATTGCTCAATGGGTATAAAAATTTAAGGTCTCTCAAGACAATTTTATTAAGTATGGAAAATCGAAATTTTTGGCATACGAGATCTCGTGAAATACAGAAATATTTCCATAAAAAAATTAATATGAGTGTTAAAAAGGCAAAAATATCACGATTATAAAGTGCACATTGATTATATTATTGGCAGTAGTTAAAATAATTGATATTAAAAATCAGATTGCAACAAGTTTTTTTTAAAACCTTAGAAATATGCACTACTCATTATTTATTAGGGAAAATACTTCCAATAAAAAGAAATTGTTACCCTTTTTCACGTATGTAACAATTTATGGAAATATTTTTGTATTTATGGTTAATATACAATTTTCCGTAAAAAATGGGGGTTAATTTTTACAAAATTGCGGTGAGACTTCGATTTAATTTAATGTGGTACAATTTAAAGCTCCAGATAGTATATTTATATTGAAATTTATAATTTTTGGAAGGCCATAATAACTTTTGTGTTTTTAACGCATAAATAGTTCTGTGGTGCGTTTTATCAATTTATTTCAGAGGGTTTGTTTATAAATAGCTTTTAGAGCTCATCAACCCATGGTTGCAGTGGCATAGTCGGTTAGCGCAGTCATCAATTTTTAAAGGCCCCGAGATCGATTACCACATAAAACATGATTTGGCCTTAGTTTTTGTTTGATTTTAATTATGTTTTTTTTATTTTTTTATAATTTTTAAAATTACCCCCCCACCCACCCCCACCACCACCCACCCCCCCCCACCAACACCACCCCACCCCCCCCCCCCAACAACAACAAAAAACAAAAAAAAAACCAACACAAAACAAAACCCCTATTTGCCCACAGAAAAAACACCCCCAAAAAAACCACCTCCAACAACCCAAAAAAAACAACCCAAAAACCAAAACAAAACAACCCACCCCACCACCCACCACACCAAACAACACCCCAACCCACACAACACCAACAAAAAAAAAAAAAAAAAAAAACCAAACAAAAAAAATAAAACCAAACCACACATAAATTCAAAAAAAAAAATTTTGTAAACAGAATTTGTTGCCTGCTTTTCGCCAATTATTCAAATTTTTGTCATTTAAATATCTTAAAATATTATAATACTCTATAAGTATAATAATTCAAAAATAAATTGTGTGTAAATAAAAATGGATAATTTTTGCTCTTTATTGCAATTGGTTTACTACTGAACGCTCTGCAATAAAAATTGTCCGGACAGACCTTCAGTTACAAAATTTGCATTCAAAGAAAACGGATACTTTTTACTTTAATTTGATACATTGATTGTTAAGGTTAGAGCAGTATTTCTCAAGATATTGCGTTTTCAGTACAAAAAAACCGCAGTATTTTGCTAAAAATACGAAGTTTAGGCAAAAATATTGGGCGAACTTAACCAAATCACAGCCGTCGTTTGGTGTTCTAAACAAAAAAATAGGGCTTTTCGTACAAGAAACGCAATATTTTAACAAGTATTGTACCAACCTTCACAGTCAAGGTATCAAATTAAAGTAGCCGCTTTTTTGAGTGCATGTTTTGTAACTTAAATTTTTATACCCATTAGGAAATTTTTTAAGTAAGATTTGTCGATAAAAGCTATTTTTGGGGGGTCACGATAGTCAAAACCCTCCCATTTAAAAGGAAATTGTTTAGTGTTAAAAACCTTCACATAGTTATGACCTTATAGAATCATTTTTAGCCAATTAGGGCTTGGGAAAAATGGAGATCTTTTATCCATTGGAGATCCAATTTTTTCCCAAGCGCTAATTGGCTAAAAGTGATTCTAACAGCTCCTCCCACAACCATTCCCACGGAGCAAAACATATATGACGTGATCACGAATACTATATGACATTTTGAGGGTCCTTAAAACCCTACCGTGTAATATCGCCTGCACCAGTGAAGATATTTAAATGAAAACATTTTTGTGAGCTTTTGGGAGCAAGGGAAAGATTTTCACAAAAAATTATCAAAATCAAAAACAAAAAACTGGACTTCGCAGCGCACCTTTAAGTATGAAAAATCACAATTTTTGGCATGCGAGATCGCGCGAAATACATAACTGTTTTTATAAAAATTAAATATGTGTGCTAATCAGGCAAAAATTCCACGATTATATAGTGCACATTGATAAATTTAACAAATTAGTTGAAATAATTGATATTAAAAATCAAATTGCAACAAAATTTTTTTAAACCCCTTAAAAATATGCACTTACCTGTGTTTATTAAGAAAAATACTTCAAATGAACAGGAACTGTTACCCTTTTTACCGTACGTAAAAATTAATGGAAATGTTCCTATATTTATGGTATACATAAGATACTATTTTTCTTAAAAAATGGGGGTTAATTCATTGAAAATTGCGGCGAAATGCGGATTTAATTTATTTTGGAGAAATTTAAAGCTCCATATAGTGTATTTCAATTAAAATTTATGATTTTTAAACGACAATAATAACTCTCGTAATGTTGATCTGTTGTGTGAGCATATTTTAGATTTAATAAAGGGCTTGGGTTTATAAATTTTTTTAGAACAGTTCAGTGGAGATAGGTTTGTGTGACAGTCAAAAAGTTCCCTCTGTCACTGATCTCCCACTGTCAAAATTTCTGGGATCGAGGGATCGACTCCCACTGTGAATATTTTTTTATTTTTATTAATATTAATTACTATTTCAGATTAATTAAAATTTTTTCAACACATCATATATCATATTTTTTCGTAAAACAAAAAAAAAAATTTTGTAAACATTGAAACCGCATTAGTTTCCTACTTTTTGTCACTCATGCGAATTTTCGGCGTTGGGATAATTTATTTTAATGCTCTATAATTACAATAATTAATAAAATAAGTTTTGTTCTGCATTGCAACTTGCAAGTGGTTTTTTATTGAACACTGTGAAGTTAAAACTGTGTGGAGAGACCTTAAGATTACTATGTAAAATGTTTTATAGCGGTTATCTTTTACCTTTGCCCCTCTTTGAAGGTTTTCGAAAAGAGTTCGGACCTCGCCGTTTTTGGTGTGCTCGATAATATCCGACCCGGTTGTGTAAATTGAGGCGTGAATGCGCTCGTCTCCCGGCAGAGTTCTGGACTGGTAATCCGCCGGTTGAAAGCGCTGAGAACGCCTTCGTTTAAGGTTAGCCATTTATCTAAATTAGTGCCAAATATCGAGCTCCGGAGCTGCCAATATTTGAAGCGACGAAAGCTCCGAAGGGCCACCCTTTCGAATCACTGCGACAACCTACTTTTAATGTTAACAATATTTAAAGTAGTGACGTTTCAAAATATTCAGCTCGGGAGCTCAAAATATAAAACAAAGGGATCTCCAGAGTTCATATTTTGCGCAAGAAGAGCTGCGAAGTTTTCACCATTGAAAACAAAAAGAGCTCCAAAGTTTCGCTGATTGAAACGGTCGAATGACTTCTTTTAAAATTTGCCATATCTAAATTAGTAATGTTCCTACCTTTAAATACTTACTTATAGAGCTCAGTTCAATTAACCAAACAGAAAGCTCTAAAGCTCCACCCTTTGAAATCTCTACCAGCGGCTATTTTCAAGGTTAGTGATATCTAAATTTGTGATGGCCCTACCGCAAATATTGGCTGGTAGAGCCTAATTATTTAAAGCAAAGAGATCTCAGACAGAAGCTCCGTTCCTTTGAAACATTCAAGTTCATTGAATGTTTCAAAGGAACGGAGCTTCTGTCTGGAATGGCTAACCTCATTCAAAGGTTAGCCATATCTTAATTAATGATGACTCTACCCAAATATTCAGCTCTAGAGCTCCTACTTTTCACAGAATTTCGATATTTTAAAGCAATGAGACCTACAGAGCTCCAAAGCTTGGAATCGCTACGGGCTCCTTTTTTAAACGTTTATCATATCTAAATTATTAAAGTTCGCACCCTAAATATAAAGCTCGGAACTCCGTTGATTTAAAGTAAAAAAAACTCCGAAGCACCGACCATTTAAAGCGAAATTAACTCCGACTTTTCGTTATTTTAAATCGATACGAGCGCCTACTTTTAGTGTTATGTTCGCACCCTAAATATAAAGCTCGGAATTCCGTTGATTTAAAGTAAAAAAACTCCGAAGCACCGACCATTTAAAGCGAAATTAACTCCGACTTTCCGTTATTTTAAATCGAAAAGAGCGCCTACTTTTAGTGTTATGTTCGCACCCTAAATATAAAGCTCGGAATTCCGTTGATTTAAAGTAAAAAAACCGAAGCACGACAAAAGCGAAAAACCGACTCGAAACGAAAGAGCGCCGACGCACCCAAAAAAGCCGACCGAGAAAACCCGCCCCGCAACCCCCCACGAAAAGAGCCCCGACCCCCAAAAAACCGACCCAAAGAAAAAAAAACAGCACCACCAAAAAAGCAACCCCCCAACAAAAGACCCCGCCCCCAAAAAACCAACCAAAGAAAAAACCCAAAAGCACCACCAAACAAACCCACCCAACAAAAGAGCCCACAGACCACCCAAAAAAAGCCAACCAAAGAAAAAAACCAAGCACCACCAAAAGCAAAGAAGCCACCCAAACAAAAGACCCACAACCACCCAAAAAAAGCCAACCCAAAAAAAAACCCAACACCACCAAAAGCAAAACCCACCCAAACAAAAGACCCACAACCCAAAAAGCCAACCAAAAAAAAACCCAACACCACCAAACAAAACCCACCCACCAAAAACCCACACCACCCAAAAAGCCAACCCAAAAAAAAAACCCAACACCACCAAACAAAACCACCCAACAAAAGAGCCCACACCACCCAAAAAGCCAAAACCAAAAAAAAACCAACACCACCAAAAAAACAACACACCCACCCCCAAAAGCCACAAAAAAAAACCAACCCACCAAACCCAAAAAGAGCCCACCCCCCAAGCCCCCAAACCCACCCACCACAACCCCCCCAGAGCCCCGCCCCCAAAGCCAAAAAAACTCCGAAGCACCGACCATATAAAGCGAAATTAACTCCGACTTTCCGTTATTTTAAATCGATACGAGCGCCTACTTTTAGTGTTATGTCATCCTTATTAAAAGTAGTGATGATCCCACCTCGAGTGACGTGCTCCGGAGCTTTGTGCATTTTAAGAGAAGGGAATTCCGGGAGGTCTTTAGCTCCTCCTATTAAAAAAGTAATAAAAAGATTTTATTTAGGCTCGAAACATAATTGAATTTACTTTAACCACGTTTATAGATTTGTTTTTAAGTTTTTATTAGGCTTTAAAATAAAATTAGTTTACAAAAAAGTTTTTATAAATATTATAATGGCATTAGTATTTCATTATTACGGAAATCAACTCAAAAATATTGCGGAGCTGCGAAAAAAGGATTTTGCTCTGAGTTTAGAGGAACATCGGTAAAATACAAAGAATGTTTTGGGTAAGCTACATCTATTTTGCTTAGTTATTTATATATTTTAATGATAAAACCGAAAACAAACATTTCAAAGTAATTGTGGCAATCGAATAAAAACGCACCCACACAAATACGAATAGATATGAAAACTACGCAATGAAAAACTTTTACGCGACCATCACCAATTAATTGCGGAAGGCCGGTTTCAGAGTGTAAAGAAAGAACAAATAATTCAAATAACAACCACTCAAGGCCGACAATTTTTCTTACATTAGAACAGTAAATTTTTTGGTGAGTAATTGAGAATAAAATTTTCGTACAAAGCTATTGTACGGTGGTATGACATAACGTTTTCATGAAAATTACCTAATCAAACGTTTCTTTTTCAGAATGGACCTAATATCTTTAAAAAATGCAGTTTCTAAAAGGGATAACTCAAGAATATATGACACAAGAGAATGTCTTACTGTGCATAAGTTTTAGTAGAAAAGTCGCACACGCACATGCACAACGTGTTTTTTAGTTTTATTATTTTATTTGTCTTTTTTGTGCAACAATAATCACTGTGCGAAAAAAAAAGCATTGAGTAAAAAGAACATCGCCATTTTTAATCCAAAAAAACTAATACTACATGCTTTAAAAATTGTTTCAGGGGAAAACTAGCAGAAAATTGCGGATTTCTGCTAAAAGAGTAGCTTAAACTTGCGTATCTGCGATTTTTCTAGCAAAATTATAGTCAAACATTTAGTGTACATCTTCTTGTAAATTTTCTAAACACTTAGTACCCAACTGCATACTAAGACAGTGTTCAGACGCAGCATTGAAACTATCAAATTTTTAAGGGTTTTGTTTGGCTTTAAGAATACAAAGCTGTTACAGCCGTCATTGAAAATCAAGAAAAATTGCTCTTACCTTCCAACAATATGCTCAAGAGCTCTGTCCATTAGAAACGGAGGGCGCTCCGGAGCTACTTCCTTTAAATAAGCTATTTTAAGCTTATTTAAACAACAATATATCCTAATTTTTTACGTTTGTTAAAGCGGCTCAGTGTTTATTGCGTCACACGATTGAAGCCCGGTTCACACTGAGGTGGCAATGCCACCGGTGGGAATGCCACCGCCACCGCTGGGAAAGACACTGGTGGCATTGCCACCGCTAGGTTTACACTGGGGTGGCATTGCCACCGCTGGAGAGCATTCATTCGCGTGTAGAGCTACGTGTAAGAAAATACCGATAACGTTTTTAACTTTTACTCTTTTTTTACTTTTTACTCTTTTTCTACTTCCCAAATGTTGCCTGTTATTCTGTTCGTGCGTGTTTTTTCTCGCTTGTAATAAAGTTGCGGACTGTTCTGAACTTGATCAGAAGTTCATACGGGTCAGTAGTCTTACTTTTTAAAGTTTTTTTTAAAAAGGTATTGTGGTTGAAGAAACATTAATAAACTTAAAAGTTTTCTTTTTAATTAATATAGGTAAAAGATTTTTTTAATAACACTCTTTTTATATTGTTTAATATTCTTTTAACCTAAGGCCGCGCAATAAATTATATTAGAAACTGTGCAGCAGAAAAATTTGAAAATTTTTTATTAATGCATAAAAATTGCAAATTCATAATCAAGCAATTTTCCATGCTATGTGTGTACGTGTGTTTAAAATTCGTAAAAACTACTTAAAAATACTTTTTTTCATAAGAGATCATTTGTTTTTGTTTTTTTTTGCTATATAATTTTTCTATTTACGCAATACGCAATTTTTCTATTTCTATAATTTGCAATTTACGCGTTTTAATGCGTTTTTCTATTTAAACCGCAATATTGTTTGCTGATTTTGCTTATACAATTAAAGCGTTTATGTAAAAACCGTAATATTTTTTATTGATTTTTTTTAAAATACGCGCGTTCCCATGTGTTTTTTTTTTGAGAAAGCTGCCACCGGTGACGAAGTTGTGGATTAAGCACAACAGCGGTGGAAATGCCACCTCAGTGTGAACACATCATATTTTTAACGTTGGACACAACAGCGGCGGCAATGCCACATGGCGGTGGCAATGCCACCTCAGTGTAAACCGGGCTTTAGTGTACAAAACTAACCAACATTTGTAAGCCAATAGCAGTTAAGAATTACAAAAGGTTAAACTTTTTTATTCGCATTCTGTTGTTTAAAAAAGTTAGTTTACAAAAAATTTTTGACAAAATAATCGATGAAATTACTTACAAAATTAGAACAAAAACAAGACGCAGTTTTAAGATATAAAACTCTAAAAACGTATGTCTGTTTTGAATCTCCGGAGCTCTGAGTTCCGGAAGCATTACTAAAGTATAGTTTTCTGTTGTTATTAGGGCAAAAAGCCATGAGTTTTTTCAGCGCTTTGAATTTGGCATACGGTACTCTGGATATCCTTTTTCAAACAATATTTTTTTGGCTGTTTTTTTATGATATCGCGTAGATTTTTAAACATCTATGATATTTTTTAAACATATATGGCCCAATGGTTCTCGCTCTGGTTTCGACCTCTGAGAAGCATAAATGCACGTGGACCTAGCGGAAAAAATCTTAAAATCTCGAGC
>JASAMX010000523.1:0-22322 GCA_030248175.1 Microlaimidae sp. YZB2_3
AAGAGTAGATATGGTTACAGATAACTATTTATTTATGGGTACAGCAATTGAAACATATTATGAAATAAACAGAACATTCTATAACTACTATTTTGAAATTTCGCTAAAATAACTTTGATATTTTATTTATTTTGCATTAATTCGTATTTTTTTAATAACTATTTAACATGTGTGGCTAATTATTTTGACATCTCTTAGATGTACTTTTGTGAGCAGAACTTTCTAATTAAAAATTGGAGCCAGTAAAAGTTTTATAAATTCTTTTTTTTTTAAACACGGGTATCCAACATTGTAATTAAAAATTAAGAAACGAATATGCAGTTATGGAGTCATATATAAAACAGACAGAATTTAATTTAATTTTTGAGAAAAAAGCATAAAAAAGCAGCCGCAAAAGCTCAAATTTAAAATTTGGTTAATTAATTAATTGGACCAATTAATTTATTTAAATTTAATTAATATGTCTATTTTTCTTTAATGAATAGGTATATTTTTCTGCATTTCTGAACACGTTGTCAAAACAATTATCAGTAACACCCCTCCGTCACGATGACAATATGAAAAAAAACTGGTTAAAAAAGCATTTAAAAAAATTACAAAATAGTAGTTATCAAAATGTTATATTTTATTCATAATATGTTTCAATTGCTGTACCCATAAATAAATAGTTATCTGTAACCATATCTCTTATTTCTTAAATATATAATTTTTGTTTTGATTTTTCGTTTAAGGGTCTAGCCAATAGATTTGGTTCACAGCAGGGCCAGTACAATCCATCTCAAATCATGGCAGCTCCACCACCTCCATTAGGAGGTCCTTTCCACCCTCAAAACTCAGGATTCGAAACCTTTTCCCAACCTCAACTGCCAGGTAGCATACTTCCGCCGCCTTCATATGGCTTCGGCACGGGTGAGAATATATTTCAAATACTTTGTTTTATATTTATAGCATTTGTAAGCGGTTTTTTTAGTTTCAGTGCCCAGATTAATAGTTGGAAATGATTTTGATGATTGGAATTAGCTCTACAATATGATGCTTATAAGACCAAAAATGTATAACATAATAATATACGAGAAATAATAACTTCATATTTTGTACAGTCATATTGTATTCCCCTAGACTAGTTCTGAATAAGCGTTTTTTACTGTACGAGAGAGGGTAGAAAAAGAAAAAAAAAATAAAATTTTAAAAAATCGTAGTTTTCTTAGATTTTTAAGTTTTAACCAATACTTAATTAAAATTGCTACACCAATGTTTCACTATGTTGAAGTACTTCAGTATATCAGTTTGTGCTAAGTCAATTTTAATTTTGATTAAACATTACAACAGTTAGATATCATCGCTAAAATATTATTTTCGCGAACAATGATTTCGAATTAGCGAAATTAAAGTTGAAATTTGTGCTTTGAAACTAAATTCAGACCTATATTGTAACAGTACTATAGCCTTTTTTAACTGTCCAAAATATTGCATGCTACTTATGGTTTTGATTGTTCTTATGTTTTGATTAAAAATTTACATTTAAGTCCATTTTTGAAATTTTTTTGTACTAATTTAGTATGTTACCATATCTGTGACCCTTGCAAAAAATAAATTAAAATTTATTTTTCGTCAAAAATCTTATATTAAAATACCAGCAAAATTATTTAATAAAGTTGAAACTTTTTTGTATCGTCGCGGATTTATCCGGAAACGTTGATATCTCCGAAACAAAAACACAAGTAAATAGTGTTTTCTAACAAAAATTTTACATTAAAAACTATCAAAAAAGGTTTAAATCTTTACTATGCGGCAATTCTAGTCGGGAAACTGACACTTCTTGCCAAAAAATAGCAATTTTAAAATTGATTTGCTTAATGAATAATTTCAGCATCCAAAATAATTAATCAACAAAGAATAAATTATACGCAACTTTGCAGTTCTTTTCAGATTCTGCCAAAAACTGTGTTTCTATCCAAGAGGGTCTTGGAAAAAAATGTGAAAAACTTAGGAAAAGTCGGAGTTTTATTTTTAGGAATTTTTATTTTATTAGGAGACACCCGCAACGTACCAAACAAGTTTTACATTTATTAAAAATAATTTTGTTGATATTTCAGTATAGGATTTTTTTGAAAAAGAAGGAAATTTTTTTGCAAAGGTTACTAATTTCGTAACATATATAAATTAGTGCAAAATATGTTAAACGAAGACCCAAATATGAATTTGTAATCAAAACATACGAACAATCGAAACCGTATAACATGCAATACTTTGGACAGTTTAAAAAAGGCTATAGTACTGTTACAATATAGGTCTGAATTTAGATTCAAAGCACAAACTTCAACTTTATTTTTGCTATTTCGACATCATTTTTCACGAAAGTACTATTATAGAGATGATTTTTATTTATTGTAAAGTTTAATCAAAAAAAAAAAATTATTTACCACAAACTGATATATTAAAGCAGTTTAACATAGTAAATGATATAATCATGTAGCAGTTTTTATTAAGTATAGAAACTAAAGAGAACTAAGAAAACTACGATTTTTTAAAATTTTACTTTTTTTCTTTTTGTACCTCTCGTACAGTAAAAGACACTTATGCAGAACTAGTCTAGGGGAATACGACATGACTGTACAAAAATATGAAGTCACTCATTTTCTTATATTATTATGTTATACATTTTTGGTCAAGCATCATATTGTAGAGCTAATCTCCAATCATCAAAATCATTTCCAACTATTAATCTGGGCACTGAAACTAAAAGAACCGCTTACAAATGCTATAAATATAAAACAAAGTATTTGAATAAATTTCTCTCACCCGTGCCGAAGCCATATGAAGGCCGGCGGAATTATGCTACCTGGCAGCTGAGGTTGGGAAAAAGTTTCAGAATCTGAGTTTTGAGGGTGGAAAGGACCTCCTAATGGAGGTGGTGGAGCTGCCATGATTAAGAGATGGAATGTACTGGGCCTGCTGTGAACTCAAATCTATTGGCTAGATTTCCTTAAACGAAAAATCAAAAACAAAAATTATATATTTAAGAGTAGATATGAGTTACAGGATAACTATTTATTTATGGGTACAGCAATTGAAACATATTATGAAATAAACAGAACATTACTATAACTACTATTTTTGAGATTTCGCTAAAATAACTTTGATATTTTATTTATTTTGCATTAATTCGTATTTTTTTAATAACTATTTAACATGTGTGGCTAATTATTTTGACATCTCTTAGATGTACTTTTGTGAGCAAGAACTTTCTAATTAAAAAATTGGAGCCAGTAAAAGTTTTCATAGATATACGCAACTGAACGAAGTAATAAAAAAATAATGTATTGCTCCCTAGGTTTGAGGAAAATTAACATTGTTAGTGTGACGTTCTTTACCGGCTTTTTGTTCATTTAATATATAAAATAAAGTGTCAGTAAAGAGCAAACATAATTAGATTAGCCTTCAACATTAATTAATTTCTTTTTAGTTACCACATTTTTAACAATTTTTTTCTATGTAAAAAAAAAACAAAAATCTTATTGAATCATAAAAATGTGTCATCGAATAATGCCGTGATTTATAAGACAGCATTCATGCTTTACGCAAAATTATAATTACGTTTTTAATTCAAACGATTTTTAACCCCTACTTCTAAACGTTTTTAATTTCTTGTTTTTTTTTTAATTTGATTTAGTAAATTGTTTTTGAAACAAAATTTCTAACGTTTTGATTAATATTATCAGTGTGAGCGTACGCGATAAAGTACCACCTATGCATGTAAAAGTTTAGATCAAAATGTATGTTTATTTTTAAAAAGTTGGCTATAGGAACAACTAAAGCTGTATCTTGTTTGCCTAGTCTGACCGGAGCGAGGTATGTATCACCCTGTAAACTTGTTTCATGTTTTGTCCAAAATGTCCAAATAAATAAATTCAATGTTATTTTGGGAGATCTATTTTTCTTTAAGAATTTTAAAGGGTTTTTTACCTTTTGACCAACTAATCAAACTTAAACACTGTTTTTTTAAAATATCTAATTAATAGAATTATTGCTTCAGCTCACGAAGAAAAACTTTGAATTGTTCTTCTTTACACACTTCAGAAAAAATCAAAGTTGCTCTTTTTACGATTATTATTTATAAGTTTTATAATTAAAGTCCAAGCAAATTGCAAGAAGGGTACAAAACGTGCAAAAAAGCACGTTTTATGAAAACGTATAATTTACCTGGACCCGTCGTCGTGACAGAGATAAACCTGAGCATCATCATCACTGTCCTCATCGGGACTCACGAACACAACCTCCAGCTTCAGATCACCGTCCTGTAATTAAGCAGTAACATTTATTGCTTCTTCAATTATAAATATAATGCTATAATAAAAAAATGATACAGAAAGAGAAAATATTATTAATTAAAGGTGACAGCAGCCTTATAGACAACTTGTTCACACACTAAGATGGCAAGCGAATAAAGATGAAGCGTCTGCTAAAGGTGCTATGTTATTCTGATTTTATGTTCTATGTGTTGTGTCATTCTGCTGTTCAAAACCCCAGCCGGACCAGCTCTGGTTTGCTGGGCCGTGATTTTTATTTGACGGGCCGGCTCGGGCTGAAATTTTAATATTCGCAAGCCAGCGAGCAATTCTGGTGCATCGGTATATGAGCTTTTTGATGACCAGCTCGTCTGGAGCATTGAAACAAACTTTAATTAAAAAACTAAAATATTTTTTAAAATTTTATTAGCTGGAATTTTTTACAGCTTCGTAGCCTCGATTCAACGAGTTAATTCATGTGACACAGTCGTTCACAGGGGACTCAGCTAAATCATTATTACATATTTTCAAATAATTTATTACTTGCATTATATGCATATAATTTACAATTTATAAAACAATAAAACGTTTTTTTATGTGTTTCGAGTTAAAAATGCTTTTAAAATATTGATCAAACCTGTTTAGAAAGAACTTCAACGGCGTAGGCGTGTTTGGCTTGTCGCAGGTCGATGCCATTGACGCTGAGGATGGCGTCACCGACGTAAAGTTGACCATTCCTGTCGGCTAACTGTTTTCGGTGAATTTCCGATATCAAAATAGGCACTCCGTGTTCTTTACCACCCTGAAAAAATAACTAAAAAAATGTAAAAAAAAACTAATGTACACAAAAAAAACGCAAGAAGTGGGCAAAGAGCCATTAAAATTTATCCTTTTTGGGAACTTTTCAAATACGAACAAAAAAATTTAGATTGTTTTCTTTGAGTATAATAGTAGGAACTACGAAGAAATGGTCCTAGATTAAGATAGGCACGTAACACTGCTTTAGTCGAATTGCAAAAAAAAAGTTTGTGACTCTTTGAAATTTTCTACCCATTGCTCTAAAATATCTTCAAAAGCCTTCTCAAAATTTGACCTTTTTTTTACGTTTTTTCAACACTAAAATTGTTTTTTTCGTATTAACGGTAATATTAAATACTAGTCAGCCTAATTTTAAAGCAAGACATATCCTTTTTTAATAGATATTTATGCAATGACATAAAAAAATACAAATTACCCTCTATTAATTGGATAAGAACTAAACCTAATATTGATACCCAAATTACAAATATCGCTACTGATTCACACATTTTGGACGCCGAAACTATTACTGTTTGGATCTTAAAAAGATTTTTCAAAGCCTATTTTTTGTTTTGCTTCCTTAAAACGAGTTATTTATACTTAGTAAGTAGCATAGTTTTTTGTATCATTGCAGGGCTTAAAAAATGAAATAAATTTAAATAATTCATTCTTACGGTAATGGAAATCCCAAGGCCTTCCCTCGGATCTTTGGTCAACGTCACCTTGCGCACATCACCAACCCCTTTTTTCTTTCGCAAGGAATGAAAATCCTGAAAATATTTTATAAAATCCATGTTTCAAATATAAAAAAAATTACTAATAGTGGTCGCTGAAATTTTATGAAAACAAAGGTGTTCTTTGGCATCTACGACTGTGATTGCCTAATTTACCTTTTTTCCGTATACCTTTCAAGGTTGTATATACAAAAATTTTTATCTATGTAATTCCTTATATTATATCATTGTTTAATTACTTGGCTACAGCTACACCAATTCGAAAAACAATTATTTTCCAAAAAACTAGATAAACAATTATCATCAGTCCTACATTAACAAAAAGCTGAACTAAAGCGAATCATTTCCCACTGCTGCTCATCCCATCACAATAAAAATACGAGGTAAATTCTTACATGTCCATTAGGCACAGGTAGGTTCTTGGTTTTTCCCCGACCCCGGCAGGCCCTGATCACAGTTTTGTGGCGGTGGAGGTGAATTTCGGCCTCCAGCTGGTTCCACAGTCGGTCGTGTTCCGCTCCGCGCATGTCCCGACCTAGCAGTTGGATCTGCTGAATCCTAAAAATTGACTTAAATTAATTCAAAAACTGGCAAAAACAAAACTGCACGACCCGACAAAAAGATTTTAAAAAATGTAAAATCTAAATAAATAATTTTTATCTGACTACCGGAAAGTAAAAAACGATAATAATATATTATTTTGTTTACCAATCAATTTTAATAATTTTATCAAGTCCTTTGAAATAACTGCAATTTTCGCTGTAGGACCATTCTTACACAGTACACATGATACGATTAGGTTTGGTTTGGTTTCTCCCATACACCAAGTTATCGACCAAACGACGAGCTGTCAGTAATTAATTTTATGTTTACCTTATTTCTAAATTTGAGAATTAATTTAATTTATCACATTTCAATATTTTATAACATTAACATCTAACCTTCCTGCCAGTTCTTTATCCAGGTATTTGGCGGCTAGTCGCGCCCCATAGACTTCATTTTGCATTGTGAAAATAAATTTTCTAAGGTTGGTATTTTCTGTTTTCAGCAACTCCATTTCGGCCTGCAGTTTTGCGGGAGGGAGCAATTCTTGTCTAAAGGCTTGAATATCTTGGTCCTAAAATCATAACTCAGTTTACAAGAATAATTGTTTTGTACTAATTTTTAAAATTTTACATTGGAAAAACATTTTACGATTACAGAAACAAGCAGTTACATCACAAATGTAGGTGGTGTAGTTTTTTCCCATGTCAAATATAAGGTTAAATACAAAACATTTAAAAAAAAACATTTTAGTCTCATTTCAATTCAATTCCCATTTTTGGATTTTGTTTATTTCATATCAAAGACGCCAAATTAACGCATTTTGACAGATCACACACAATATGGCTTCTATTTTTCCTTTTTTTTTTAAAGCTGAAGCGGGCCGGCCATGGATATTCCATATTACCGCCTACCACCCTATATCAGCACTGTTGTTGATGTAGAATGTTAGTCAAAGCCCCACCCCTATCAGAGGATTTTAGGGATTAGATGTGAGGTTATATTTAATAATACAGAGAGAACAATAAAAATAAAGGATATTTTACCTATCTCACATCTATTCCCTAGGCCTACGTTTGGTCGGTTTGTCTTACCGTGGGAGGAAGGCTTATCTTTTGGTTGCACAATAGTGTATGTAAAGATAAGCTTACTCCTCCGGCTGTGGGCTAGGCCGCAATGGCCACACGGTAAGAAGGAATCAATCGGCCATGTCTGGCCCATTTTTAGTTCATCTTTAAATGTTATCATTATGTTTAAATGTTATCATTTATCATTGCCATACATGGCAATTAGAACATCTATAACTTAAACAATTTTAGAATCAAATACAATATGTCCTACATTATAATTACGATTTAATACAAAAAAATGTATGGTTCGTCCGTAGCAACAGCTTCTTGGCAGAGGATATTTTTTACGTCCAAACACATGAATATTTCTTTAACAAAGGAGACAATTACCTGCTTTTTAACACTATTATACTACACATTTTTTTCTATTTTCTATTAATCTTTAAAAAGACGGTGTTTGTTGCTTTTTGTTTCCTCCAACGCAGTTTTTACTGCCTTCAAACTTCATCCAACCTATCGAGGAAAAGTTCGCAGCGTTTTTTCTCATCCGGTTAATTAAGAAATCACGTCAGGATTTTAAGGGCCCTCAAAATGTCACATAGTATTCGTAATCACGTCATATACGTTTTTTCTGTGGGAATATTTGTGGGAGAAGCTGTTTTAGCCAGTTAGCGCTTGAGGAAAAATTAATTTCAAATAAACGTAGAGATCTCCAATTTTTTCCAAGCGCTAAGTGACTAAAAGTGATTGTATAATGTCATGTGAAGATCTATAATACAACGCTGTGAAGATCTTTAACACTGAAAAACTTTCGTTCAAATTCGTGAGTTTTGACCATCGTGATCACAAAATTAAAATGAATACAGCGTGATATTATATGTAAATCTTCTAACCATAGGTGGGCAGGGGGGTTGGGGGGTTACAATACCCCCCACAAAATTTCGGATTTTGCTGACACCCCCCCCCCTTAAATTTGGGGTACTCTGGAACACCCCTCCCCCTCAAATTCGCCTCCCGGTGAAAAATTTTTAAGCGTTATAAAAGGACTAAAAAAATTTTCCGCGCTTCGCGCCGAGCGTTTATTACCTTGTTTATATCATATACTTCATTTTTTCTCCTATTATTCAACAAACATTAATTAAACATTATTAACCTTTTATTAACGTTTTAAACACCTGTTTTAAATGTAAAGGGATAAAAAAACCTTAAATTTTGTAATAAACATCATCTGGAATTAAATTTTCTAAGTGTATTTTAGCGCCTTAAATTAAAAATTTTCTCCCCCGGGTGGGCATTCTGTCCCCGAGACCCCCTGACAAGTGGTTCTGCCTCTTGACCCCGCTGGGGGGCGAGAGCCCCCCAGCGGGGTTAAGAACGGGCAGAGAACAATTTTAAAAAATTTCCTCACGCTTCGCTCCGCTCAGCGCTCGACATTTATATACCTTTTTACAACATTTAAGTGATGTTTTTAATGAATTTCAAAGAGAATTTTAGAAAATCCTTTCGTACTATCGCACGATTTTTAATGTTATACCTATTTAAACCGGAAATTTTTCAAGTTTAACTTAAAAAAACAATGCAAATAACAACAAAAAGAATCACCTAGCGCGAAGCGCAAAATTTTTTACCCTTTTTAATGTCTTTTTTACGGTATTTTGAAAATTTGGAGTACAACCCCCTACAACCCCCCGTTTCGAAAAATTTGTATGGAGTACAACCCCCTTTTCCGAAATCCTGGCTACGCCCCTCGTCCTAACAATAAAAATTGTGTGACTAACCAGTTTTTTCTTGATCATGTCTGACTCGTGTGGGGCTGTTTTGGAATGGACTTGGCACTGTAATTGGTGCACCTGGAGCATGAGCTGAGTGGACTCCTTCTCCATCGCCACCTGATTGGCTTGGCTTTCCGCCAATTCCGACCGTAATTCGCAAATATCAGCCTACAACTTTTATTTAGGGTGTAATTAAATACGATTATGTTTTTACGCTAGAGAATTTAAGATTTATGATTTTTATTTTTCTAGTAATACATCAAGAAAACAATAGAAAACACAAACACAAATGTCATTGCAACCCAGTTGAGTTACAAAAACACAGATCACAAAGTTGAGAGAAGACCTGGCTGATTTAGACTTACTAGGAAAAAAAATGACTAAAGGCTTTAGAAAAGTAAAGCTCTTTATTTAGTCATTATTACCATGAGTTAATTCTTCAAAGATTTTTTAAATTGGTACAATGTTTTAGAACTGACTTGATTTTCATTTAGATAATTCCATTTACTTATAACTCTACTAAAAAACTGTATTTTCGGCAATTGACTCTTGAGTGTTCTTTTTTGAGTTTTTTTGAATTATAATCGGTGTTCGGAAAAAAATACCTTCTGCAAAATAATTTTGGAAAAAATATATATTATTCTTTAAGCAGTAAAATATTCGGCAGTTTTAAATACCTTTTAGCTTTTTTAAAGGTTTTTTAACTTAAACTTTAAATTCCGCTTAGGCTTACGAAAAATGTATTTTTTCTAGCGCCTAAAAAACTATCAAATATAACTAAATCTATATTCAAACAAGGATATTCCAATTAAATTAAATTTGTTATTGGAACGAAACTTCGCCTACATGAAATTGAAGTAGCCACAAGCTTATTAAGTTTTAAATTTCGTTAACTTCCGGTCAGTTATCAATAAATAGGACTATTTTTCATAAAAAAGTAGGCTACGGTGTGGTTTGTAATTTCTTTTGTGGCGTGTTTTGTTTTAATCAAAGGTTAATTTTGAACCATAAACCAATATTTTAAATTGAAAATACATTTTTTACGGCCTTTATATCTTAATTTAGTTTCACAAGGGGAATCTAAGGAGTGATAAATTTTAAAAACAATCCCATAAAAATATCAAACACCGTGGAATATTTTTTTTGAAAACACTGCAATATTTAATTATTGCTGCCTAACCTGATTTTTTGAAAATATTTTAGAAATCTGTCAGTCTATTTTTATATGAATTACTGAAAAATGGAGTTTTAATTGTTAATTAGGATACCCTTCTTTTAATTTCTAATGTTCTGTGTGATTACAGAGCTAATTTAACACTGATTTATGTAAATACTTTTGATTCAAATTAAATGCCCATTTAATGACCTGCATGCATGCACGCGCTTGTGTCGGAGCTCACGCTTGTGTGTCTGCACACGTGGGCGTATTTGGAAATCAGCTAAAAACGTAAGTTTTGTTTTAGCGCTAATATATAAAAAATATTACAAGCTGTTAACTATTCTGTAAATTTTTTTCTATTTACGGTTTTGTTTGGTTTAAAAAATTGTATTATTTTTTTTTTCGAGTAAAAAATTTCTCTTTAAATTTTCGTTTGTTTTTGCTAATCCAGCTATCTTTACCCAATTTCCCTCTCCCGGATTTTTTAATCAAAATACAACATGAAAAAATGAGCTATATTTTGCTAGGAAAATAATTTCGCATAAATCACCGAACCAACAAGCCCCTGACTTATTCCAAGCTTATCTTGCGTTCTTATCCAATATTAAAGCTTCTTCTTATTTGAACGGCTAAACCATAGCTAAATGGAAAACCCACTGGAAATCCTAATTTGTCCAAAAAGGATTATCTCAAAACTGAGCCGAATAAAATAGGGTTTAGAGAATTATTAAAGTTCAGTTCACTGAAATTATTTTACTATCATTTTTAATATGAATAGAAGCAATTTTAGAACTAATAACATGATTAAAATAATATTCTCAGGTTTAAACAATTTTAATATTCATTAAAAATCAAACCGTTTAAAAAACGATGCTCCTCATTTTTTTCTCCTATTATGCGGACCTTTACGAATTTAAGAAGTAAAACTCAACCAACCAACCAGAAATTAAGATATAAATAAATCAGCGTAGACTTTTAAATCGAAGAAAAATCAACCCAACGTCAGAACTTTGCGGTATTATTTACACAAAGAATTTTAATGAAAACAACAATTTGATTAAATTGAGCGTGTTAAAAGTCAATATAAAATACATTAGTTTTTCGTCAATACAAAAATAGAGAACCAATCAAAACAAAGGTATATTTGAACAATAAAACTGTTTTTAAGGTTTTGCGGTTGAACTCATGGTTACAAATTGTGGTTTGGAATTTTTTATCATGTTTGTCGTTATATAAACGAACAACAACACCAGACACATCACAGTGGTAAACTACCGTGGAACGGTTTCTTAAGCATTGTGATTGGATATCGTGATCCTTTCCTTTGACTTGTTGGAATCCTTCTCCAAAGCTCCGCCCTACTTTTCTATTATTTTCATTAATAGTTAAAAAAACAATGCCCTAGATTATTATTTTTTTTTGTTAACTAAATTTTTTAAAAGTTATTAAAAAAAATAAAAATAGTCTTAAAAATGCATATGGAATACTTTAAAACATATTTCAATCTTAAATAAGTTTGAAGCCGCTCATTTAACAAGCAATTCTCCCTCCGCTTTAAATGGCCAGAAGCTCCGGAGCATAATATTAAAGGGTAGAAATTTTATTTATTATAAAGTTCACATCATTGTGAAAAATTATTAGGTTTCCTTTCCACTATTCACAGATTTTAGTGAGCAATATCGCTCTTGAATTTTTTGGCTAGACAATTAGCTATTGACAATAATCCAAATATTTCTTTTATACACTCCCGCAATGGTTTGCAGACATGATCACGTGGATAGTTAATGTACTGTTGTCTGTGTTTGACAAAAAGTCTGTTGTTCTTTTATAAAAGTCTGGCTTCCGAAATTCTCCGTTCCAAGGGATTCCTAATGTAATTTAATTTTAGCGCATAGATGTATCGAAATTTTAGTTTAGTACATAATCTTATTTTATGACAAAATACAATCTGTTGGATTAAGTCTTTGCTTTTCAAAAGTGACTCTTTTATCCGATCATTAAGCATGTAGACTCCGCCTTAAGGAGACATGCATCAGCTTTGAGCTAAGCCTTTTTTATTCAAAAAAAAAAAACAAAAAGATTATTTTATCATGCTTTATTAACCAGATGTATTACAATTTTGTTGCTAAATGACTAAAAAACTTAAAATCCAATAATTACTTATAATATCAAAGAAATTGAGACGAATACAAAAATAGTAGTGCAAAATATGACGCGCAAAAAACAATTTTTTATTAGCAATATTTCGCTAAAAAATGTGAAGTTATACAAGCATACCATTATACCAGATTATAGGAAAAAAATAATTTGGAAAATTACAATATTTATCATGTGACTTAGATTGGGGAGATAATATTTAAAAATCAATTGAATCAATCATTTCAATTTAAGAATTATCATGAATTTTCGCCTATTTGTCGTGAAAACTAACTAATACATAAATTTACAGCAGGGCATACCTCTAATTTGGAGTTATTTGAGAAAATAGTTTGAGCTTTGTGAACAAGTTGAGCAAAAGCTGAGCTGAGCGCTGTCATCTTCTGTCGACCCTCGAATGTGACCTCCGCCTGATCCGCGTCCACCTAAACGTCAAATAAAGACTTCCCATAACTTTAAAAATAAAATAAGTACTACCTAACTTAAATTCGGCCAGCCTTGATTTTGGCAACCGGTTGTTATTTTTGCCATGCGCGAAATTATGAAATAAATTGCGTCTGCCTAGGTCAGTCAATAGATCGTCAAGTCATCTGTCAAGCCACAAGCAGTTTATTTTATTACTTTGCGCATGTCAAAAATAACAGCCGGTGGCCGAAATTAAGGAGGGCCGAAATTAAGTCAGTTACCACTAGTTAAAAACTGCAGAAAAAACTATAACTATTTTTTTAAACAAATATATTTAATATTGTGGTCTGATGTGCAACGCAAAATCTGCTATTTCTGTTTTGTTTATGTTTCAGAAATACGACGCTTAATCATTATAAAATCACCACAGTGTAACGTAGCAAATCAATCAATGAGGTACTAAGGCTAAAGATCACAGGTTATTACATTTTTTAATGTAAAAAGTCGCTTTGTTCTCGAATTTTCTTTTTGACTTCAAACACAACTAGACCCATAAATAAAAATGGTTGAATTTTTGCAAATGAAAAAATATGCACATGGGAAAATAATAAGTCATAATGATGAAAAAAATTATATTACGAAAACTATGTGCATGTGCACTGAATTTTTTTTTTGTTTTTATCAAAATTTTAATCGAACTGAATGTTCGACCAACAATGATGTAGCTAAATTTAAATTTTAAAACATTATATCTAAAAAACATCGCAACAGATTTATACGGTGACTCATATTACCAAAAATATATAATATACCGAAAAATGTGCAACTCCTATGTAAAAAAGTACAGAAAAGGTGGCCTTTATAATGAGCCTCTCCATTTAAATGACACTCTCCACTATAATGGCATAGTAGCCATTTTAATTCGGCGAGTTAAAATGGAGAGGAAGCTATTATAATAGCCATTTATTGACTTAATTTCACTTCATATATACTCACAAGTCTAATATGTCGGGCCGCACGAGTTTCTGCGTGTTGGACAGTATTAAACCAACACGGGGAAACTCGTGCGGCCCGGACAGTATTAGACTTGTGAGTATATATGGGAGTGAAATTAAGTCAATAAATGGCTATTATAATAGCTTCCTCTCCATTTTAACTCGCCGAATTAAAATGGCTACTATGCCATTATAGTGGAGAGTGCCATTTAAATGGAGAGGCTCATTATAAAGGCCACCTTTTCTGTACTTTTTTTATATAGGAGTTGCACATTTTTCGGTATATTATATATTTTTGATATTACTGTGTAGCTAAGTCTGATAAAAGTTATGTTTATCAATGACGTGATAATTACGACCAACAAGCTGCAAATACTTGGTCCTTTAAAAGGTAGTTTATCAATAATAAATAAAAATGTGTTTTGGTCGTGTGCGTTTAGAACAAACTTTTTCGAGTATTTCATGAAACTTTGAGCAAAATTCACTAACTTCAATTTTTCAATGACTTCACTACGGCTGGTTTTTGCAAAAAAATTGTTTAAAGTTTGAGTTTGAAACGCTTACACTGCTCTTTAAACATTTAATCATGTAAAACAAGTCATATATCAATGGTGAGTTACTTCTTAAGACTATACTTATTACAATAGAAAAATTTTTGGGAGTGACTCCCCAAAAATTTTTGGCAGGTTAAAGAAAGTGGAATTGTTTTCCTAAATTTTTTTCTTGAAATCTTTAAAAATAAATACTAAACACCATGAGCAATGTTTTGATAATTTTATGTTAAAATTCGAAAAGCTTAAATATAATAGCGCTTAAAATTTAGGAACTTAAAACCTGGAAGTGTTCTAGACTAGACACTCTGAACGACCGCAGCTAATGACTAAATATTAAATCTTTTAATATTTAGTCATTACCTGCAAAAAAGAAACTTATCAAGTTCACTTATCGAATTTTTTAAATCTCCACGTTTTTTTGTGAAAAAACCCAATTTTTAGCTCAGATAATACTACAAAAACTCTCCGAATACACACTGATAGGAGCACTGTATAAACCCGTTGCGCCGTTATATGTAATCTTAATTTTTGCCTCTATTCCACATCATTTTTGCAGGGGCGTCGTATCCAGGATTTCGGAAGGGGGGGGGTTGCACTCCATAGAAATTTTTCGAAAGGGGGGTTGTAGAAGGTTGTACTCCAAATTTTCAAATACCTTAAAAAAGATATTAAAAAGGGTAAAAATTTTTGCGCTTCACGCTAAGTAAAAATTTAGGTTTAAAAAGGTACAACGTTAAAAATCGTGCGACAGCACCGAAAAATTTTCAAAAATTGTCTTTAAAAATTATTAAAAACATCACCTAAAAATTGTAAAAAGGTATATAAATGTCGAGCGCTGAGCGGTGCGAAGCGCCAGAAATTTTTAAAAAATATTGTTCTTTAAGACCCCCAAATTTTTACTCCCGCCTGGCCAAAGGGGGGGGGGTTACAACTTGCAACCCCCATAACCCCCCTGGCTACGCCCTTGCATTTTTGTATAATATTTTTGCTTAATTTAATTTTTGTAATAATACATACTTGTGTTTGTGCAATTAAAACATGATCAAATTAAAATATTAAGTTGTTAAAGACACAAAGTTATAAGATATATTTATACATAATCTAATCATTAAAATAAATTATACTAATTGCCATTTATTGCTTACTAAACTAAACTCCTGACGACACCAACAAACAACAAAAGAGATAAACTGGCTGGAGACTGGAAGC
This sequence comes from Microlaimidae sp. YZB2_3, assembly GCA_030248175.1. NCBI lineage: Eukaryota > Metazoa > Nematoda > Chromadorea > Desmodorida > Microlaimidae > Microlaimidae sp. YZB2_3. The sequence goes on from JASAMX010000523.1 coordinate 15,686, forward strand.
ATAGAAATTGTGGACTATTTACAAATAGGCATAACCAAGACTATCAATGGGCGCCCTAAGCCTCGTCTAATAAAAATTAAGTTTGCTAATATTGGGGTGCGCAATAAAATTGCTCGCTTAGGGAGCAAGTTAAAAGAAAGCAAGTTTAAGGGTGTGTATATCCGCCTATCTCTAACCTATGATCAACGCAAAACCCAAGCAAATCTGATAAAATGAAAATCAAACCATAAAAAGTATATGAAAAATGTATCACAATTGCATTGTTTAAGATTAGAATCGCAAACGTTTAAAGGTACGGTGCGGAGTCCAAATTTTTGTCTTCGATTTTGATTATTTTTTAAGAAAACCTTACCCATGGCCCCAATAGCTCACAAATAATTTTTTAACAAAATACCTCCAGTGGTTCTGAAGTTATGACCCCCCAAAAATGGCGTTTTTGACAATTCTTTTACGTGAAAAATTACTCAATGAGTATAACAATTTAAGTTACAATTATGCACTTAAAAAACGGCTACTTTCTACCATAATTTCATACCTTGATCGTTAAGATTGGTGTAATATTTGTCGAAATATTACGTTTCTCGTTCAAAAAAACACTCGATTTTTTCGCTAAAAACACGAAGTGAAGGAAAGAAAGGTTGGGCAAACTTCACAAAACCACTGCCGTCGTTTGGTGTTTTTAACGGAAAAATCGCGGGTTTTTTGTATGGTAAACGCAATATTTCGACAAATACTGCACTAATCTTAACGATCAAGGTATTAAATTAGTGTAGAAAGTAGCCGCTTTCTTTGAGTGCTTAATTTGTAACGTAAATCCTAATACCCATTGAGCAATTTGTCACGTACAGAATTGTCAAAAAACGCCTTTTTTTCGGGGTCATAACTCCTGAACCACTGCAGATATTCTGTTGAAAAAATTTTTGTATGCTATTGCGGGCAGGGATGAGATTTTTACAAAAAATTATCAAAATCGAAGACAAAAAGTTTGACTTCGCTTCGCACTGCACCTTTAAGTGTAACAAACTATAGATACAGAAAAAGTGGAAAATACATATTAAGTAATAGTACAAACAAAGAAAATTAGAAGAAATAATACTAAGTTAAAGCAACAGATTAAAGTTTTTAAAGGATAGAAAAAAGACAGTAATATGAAAATGAAAATCAGAAATATATATGTTATGTTTTTGTTGCTTTGCGATCCAAAAGCAACACAGTGTAGTATATTTTGTATAACATATAAGAAGTACCTTTATTTTTAAAAAAACCGGTCAGTGAGCCAAAGCTTTTGAAAAAGCTTTGGTCAGTATACCTTAATACGGTCTGGAAATGCCCCCCCCCCCCCGTTTTATTAGACACAACTATTTGGAACTCGAACAAGTATCATAATAATGTGTTTTTTTTTAATTTGGTTTTATCAAGAATATATAACACAAGAGAATGTCCGACTGTACACTAAATTTTTGACAAAAATTTTGCAAGAAAAGTCGCACTTTCAAATTCGTGTGCGACTTTTCTCGCAAAAATTCGCCATTTTCTGCTAGTTTTCCCGCGCTGCAATTTTTAACACAGTGTTAGTTTTCTCGCAGTGGGTATTGCGACTTTTTTCGCACTCTTTACTGCTTTATTCGCACTGCGATTATTTTTGCACTGCGATTCTGATTGCGCAACAAAAAAAATACAGACGCTGGTAGTCAGTTTCAATGAAGTAAAACACTTCGAAACTTGTTTTACTTAATTTTAAAACATCGGAAAGTTGCTTTATTTTATTAAAACTAAAAAAGTTTAACATCCTAAGGTAAAAAAACGACTTTTAATCAGTTAAACACAAAATTTTCGCTCCGCTTTGTTTTTATTTTTTTTTGTTGTGCAGCCAGACTCGCAGTGCGAAAATAATCGCAGTGCGAATAAAGCAGTAAAGAGTACGAAAGAAGTCGCAGTCCCCACTGCGAAAAAACTAACACTGTGTTAAAAATCGCAGCGCGGGAAAACTAGCAGAAAATAGCGGATTTTTGCGAGAAAAGTCGCACACAAATTTGAAAGTGCAACTTTTCTGGCAAAATTTTGGCCAAAAATTTGGTGTACAGTCGAACATTTTCTTGTGTTATATATTCTTGCTTTTATTGATATATATATATATATATATATGTGGAATTGTTTTTTTATATAAAAGTTGTAATAGTTTGTAACCACAAAATGTGGGACAAATTTACGTTATATTTTTAATAGTTAATTACAAAAAATACGATATGAAAAACAAAACCAAATTCAAGCATTTAGTATTCAACGATAACAAAACATGCATGAATCAATCCAGGAACATATCCACAGAGAGTTAAAACAATGTTTAACGCAAGTTGACATCCGCATCCGGTTTCCCAGAAAACACCCAGTGGCTGAAACAGAGCACAACATTAAAAATATAATAACACGCTAAATATTTTCAAATATATAAACCTATCTCAACCAGTAACCAGTAATTTTTACTAATAAAATTTTGCAATGGAAATGTTTTATATATAATAGTTTTGAAAAAAATTAGGAAGCGAAATTAAAAAGCAGCGAAGAACAAATTATGATGGCGGTAGGTACGGAGTCTTTGAAGCAACTAGCAGGGAAGTTGAAGCCCTTAAAAATTGTTGGGAACTTAAAGCCACGAGCAATGGGAACTTGGAATCTTAAAGAAAAAATGGTTTGGGCTTAGATTTAGGCTTCGCTTAAAGGAGCACTGTCACAAATCAAATTCCTATATCGCCCAAAACGGACTGCTCCTTTAATACCAAATCTACCTAACTCAAATTCAGGATTTAGAGTGCTCCACTACAAGGCTACAACATTTTTAAAATTCAGCTCGATTGGTTCAGTATTAAAGGAGAAGTCCGGGTAGGGCGATATAGGATTTTGATTTGTGACAGTGCTCCTTTAAAGGTGCGGTGCGGAGTAACACTTTTTGTCTTTGCTTTTGATATTTTTTAGTGAAAACCTTACTATCCTCTCCTCAATAGCCCACAAAAATGTTTTAAACAAAATATCTCTAGTGGTTCAGGAGTTATGACCCCCCCCCCCCCCCCAAAAAAAAAGACGTTTTTCGACTATTCTGTATGTGAAAAATTGCTCAATAAAATTAGTATAACGATTTAAGTTACAAACTATATACTCAAAGAAAGAGGCTACTCTCTAATTTAATTTGATACTTTGATTTTTAAGATTAGTGCAGTATTTGTCGAGATATTGCGTTTTTCGTACAAAAACCCTAGATTTATTCGCTAAAAACACGAAGTGGAGGAAAGAAAGGTTGGACAAACTTCATAAAATCACTACCGTCGTTTGGTGTTTTTAACGTAAAAATTTAGGGTTTTTTTGTACGAAAAACGCAATATCTTGACAAATACTGTATCAATCTTAACGATCAAGATATCAAATTAAAGTACAAAGTAGCTGCTTTCTTCAAAGTGCATAATTTGTAACGTAAATTGTTATACCCACTGAACAATCGGTCAAGTACAGAATTTTCGAAAGACGCCATTTTTTTGGAGGGGGGGGGGGTCATAAGTTATGACCCGCCCCCCTCAGGATTTATGACTCATAACTCCTCAAACACTGGAAATATTTTGTTTAAAAAAAAAATTTTGTGGGCTATTGGGAGCAGGGGTAAGGTTTTTACAAAAAAATTATCAAAATCAAAGACAAAAAATTTGAATCCGCACCGCACCATTAAGTAAACATTTTAGCGATTTATATTTTCAGCTTCAAGTTCTCAACTTACAGCTCAAAGTTCTCCCGTCACGGCTCCAAATTTTGGCTCCAAGTTTAAGCTCTAAGCTCTTTCAGCTCCATCGACCCTTTTAATCTTGACGGTTTTATTGAAACAGCGGATTATGGATTTTTATGCACGTTAGTCAGAATTTTTAACCGGGCCGAGATTTTGACGCTTCGGTCGGTCGGGCACCCGAGAGTAAATTTAATATGGATGATATTTTTGATGATTCGTTTTTATACAGGTTTAAATAAGTTTGTTATTTTTAAAATCTAAATAAAATTTTTATTAATCGTATATTATCAATTTATTAACAACAAAAAATAAATATTAGAAAAATAATCGAAAAAATTTAATAATATTATCAAATTTTACCGGTAGAATTAAGGAACAACAGCATTTTAATGGATCTGCGGCAGAAACGGGCATTTTGAGTTGTCAGTAGAGTTGTTCTTTTGATACAAATAAAATCTAAATATTTGTCAAACCATCAAAGTAGTGCTCAAACAAACCACTATAGGATTTTCTAAAATAAACAATTAAAACACATCGTATAGTCTCTTTCTAATTTTTATTTTCTATCTATATCTTATATCCTAATCTTTTACATTAGAAATGTTTCAACTTCTAAATATCGATTCGGAGAACTTGGAGTTAATGATGCGATGCGGAATCAAACTTTTTGTCTTCGATTTTGATAATTTTTTAAGAAAGCCTTACCTCTGCCCCTGCCCGCAAAAATTTTTTCAACAAAATATATCCAGTTGTTCAGGAGTTATTACCCCAAAAAATAGTGTTTTTTGACAATTATGTACGTGAAAAATTGCTTAATGGGTATAACGATTTAAATTACAAATTATACACACAAAGAAAGCTGCTATTTTCTACTTTAGTATCATACCTTGATCGTTAAGATTTGTCGAGATATTGCTTTTCCCGTACAAAAAACCCTCAGTTTTTTTGCTAAAAATACGAAGTGACGGCGAAAAATGTTATGCAAACTTGACCAAAATCACCAGCCTTGTCAAATATCTCAAAAAATTCTGCATCAATCTCAACGATCAAGGTATCAAATTGAAGTAGAAAGTAACCGCTTTCTTTCAGTGCATAATTTGTATTTTAAATTTTAATACATATTGAGCAATCTTCCAAGTACAAAATTGTCAAAAAACACAGAATCTTGTAGGGTCATATCTCCTGAACCACTGGAGATATTTTGATAAAAACAATTTTGTGGGCTGTTTGAGGCAGGGGTAAAGTTTCAACAAAAAATAATCAAAATCGAACACGAAAAGTGTGACTCGGTACCGCACTTTTAAGGGAACTTGTTGTCGAACATGCGAAATTTAAAGCTAGACGTTTAAAAATGTAACCGAAAATTAGAATTCGCTAATCCGATAATAAGCGTAAAACCAAACATAAGCTTTTAAGTAAATAGAGAACTTGGAGCCGGAACTTCGAAAGAGCAAAAAAATCTTAATCTAAAAAATAATCTAAAACAATTTTTTTTATTTTAGGCTCCGAATTTCCAAAATTTTCCAGGGGGTCCAAATTTCTGTACTTGAATAGTTTTTCTTTCGCTGTTTTGTTTTGTTTAAATATTAAAAAAAGCCAATAGGCAACTTTAACTTTATTTTAACAGCCTGATTGCAAATTTTGAGAGAAAAAAAATCTGTAAATATTAGTCTTCTATTGAAATAAACTTGTAGAAAGCGAAAAACCATTTTCGGAAAGCGGATACACTATTTTTAAAAAAAAAACGGTGGAAGCGGAAAACAAGTTGTCAAATCTGTTATATTTTATAATCTTCGTTTTGTTTTGTTTTCGTTTGTTTTGTAAAAATTTTGTCTAAAAAAACAAGATTAGAATAAGTAAATTGTGTCTAATTTTAAATGAAAATTAATATTTGCATGATACAAGAAGAGACTTAAATTGGGTCTTATTTTTAAAACAGCTCGACAATTATTAAGATAAAATCACAATCAGGGTATCGAACAAAATAAAGTTAAGAGTAGCCTTTTTATATTCGTAACAAAAGTTTCCCTGGTAAAAAAAAGTTTTAAAGTATAGAATAGATCACTATTTTGCCCATTTTTATAAAGTCGTTTCCCATAAACGTGAATTTTTAAACATATATGGACAAAAAAAATTAGAAGGTTTTGTGGGCAAATGATAAAGTTTTCAAAGACAAAAAAATTTAATAACAAAAAAATTTGCACCGCACATTTAATAACCGGAGGTAAAAAACGACAGAAATATTAAATTTTTAAAAGCACTTGAAAACTGTATTGGGTGGGAGGCGCGATTTAGTAAGAGCTTACCTGTTGGCCAATATTATGTACAAAGTAATGAATTTTTATTTTTATGTTATATATTTGCATTATTATTTGTCAGTTTCCGAAAAATGATGTCTCAATGCTCTTTACGCTTTACAAACTTCCTTGATTTTTTAAAAGGCCCTATATTGAGCAGCTGTTTTATACTGTTTAAATAGTCGGATATTCGGGGCTTATAAATGTCGGGGCACGAATATATGCTGTTTAAATAGTTTTAATAAAGAAATTAATTTATTTTTCATTTAAGTCAGTAAAAAAACGTAATTTTACTAAAAATAAAACAAAAAAAAACTTTCTTTAACTACAAATTATAATAAAACACATCACCAAAGATTTCTTTTAAAATATATCCAAAATTACAAATAATAATTTACAATCAAACCAATGCATACGTCGTAACGTTACAGTGCGCTACGAGAATGTCAACAATACCCCTGCATAAACGTTAATGCGTGTGTTACGCCAGAATATTGCTAAAACCAAATGTTATAGTGAAAGCTAAATAAAATTTCGACCGTTACTTAGCAATACGTAAACTGACCAAGTA
>JASAMX010000525.1:0-16130 GCA_030248175.1 Microlaimidae sp. YZB2_3
AACCGGTTACAGGATTGCCTTTATCCTACGTTCAACCGTCAAACTTTGTATGACTTAGGTCGCACTTGAGTCATACATAATTTTTGTGCGTGATTAGTGCTCAGTGAGCAAGCAAACTGAAACTGGTTAAAGCACTATGGTAACAATATACGGATTTTATTAACGGATACAGTGTACTACAAAGGGTATTTTATATTGAAAAATTTGTATATTGCCACCATATAGCTTTAACCATTTTAGTTTGCTCGTTCACTGGGCACTAATCACGCCCAAAAATATATGTATAGCCTAAGTACGACCTAGGCCATACGTAAGTGTAGCGACTTTAAAGTTTGCTTACTACGATCATAACAGTACCACCATCGTAAGACGATAGTTTCACCTTTGTCGTACGAAGGTTTCACCGTTGTAGTTGTAACGGGGAAAAGGACATCATTGGAACCGTTAAAATTAGAGCCACTTGATACAATACATTTACTGCAAACAAAATACTATACTGGATCAATTGATTGTCATGATTCTTAAAGGTACTAAATACCTTATAAATACTCTATTATTAAATTTACCGTTGATGGGAATAATTTTTAAATAAATAAAATATTAAAAAGTCGTAAAATATTTTTGTTTTGTTTTACATAAAAATCAAGTAAATTTTAAAATTTCGTGGTATATATCAAAAATAAAATATCAGCAATGGCTGTATAAGTAATGTTATTGTTATTTTGTCAAGTTTTTTATAAACGCCTTATTCAAGAACTTAAGCCTTGATTTTAAAACCCAACACTTGTCTTAAGCTTCTTCTTCCTAAAAAAATATACAAAGTTGAGCAAATAACATTTTTCGCTATTTCAAAGAATTTTCGAAATTTATTAATTTATGCATTTTATTGTATACAACTTATCTAAACCGTGTAAAAGCACTTAAAACCGGTACCGGGCGTTTTGAAATAAATTAAAACTGTTTTTATTATATTTATTTTTCATTTATTTCTAATGTTATATTTTTCTTATGTTGTAAATGACTACAGGAGCCTTAAAAATGATATGAAAATAGTGGGAAAAAGGGTGATTTTACTCTGGTTTATTTTTAAACATAAACGAAGAGATGTAAACTATAAGCAATTAGCATTTGACTTGTGTCGTTGCTTAAAAATTTGGACCGTAACATCATTATGATTTTTTTATTTTATGAACTACTTACACAACCTAATTGTGGGTCTTTTTAGTCAAATGGAATGATAACTAAAAACATCATACTCACAACAATCTTTAGCAATCGCGAAATTACTTTTTAAATTACAAGGTTTTATTGTTTGTTAAAAAACTTTAAATTTAATAAAGTTTTTAATGGCATATTTGTGTTGCGCTGCTGCAAATACATTGCTTATGTAATATTGTACCCGAAAGTAAACGAAATCTGTGGTCAACCCAATTAAACTTTTAGTCTTTTTATTTGATTTAATTAAACAAGCAGTTTGTAACTTTAATAGATATCATAATACCACTAAATGCAACGTGTAGCAGTAAAAATAATTCTAACAAAAGACCGTTGTAAAATAATATGTATAGGCGAATAAATTCACACTTAGGACTATAGATCAAACGGAGAAGATTACGATTATATTGTTAAAATATCAGGCTTTTCAAATCTAAAAAATTGCGATATATTACAAAAGAAAGAAGAGTGATTCAAGCAATAAAAATTGTTTGACAACGGGCTAACTTAGCCGATAGTTAACATGCCGTTAGTCAATTGGCCCCAGAAAGTGTCAAATCTAATCAACAATTTTTTTTGCTTAAAATTCGAAAGCAGGTAATAATGACAGTTGAGCTTTTTTATTATTTCTCTTAGAAATGTAAGTAGATTCGCATTTTTTGTGTTTTTTATATTTCTAAGAACTAAACAAGAATAAATTGTAGTCCTTTTTGCAATAAGCAGTTTGAAATAATTTGAACAAACAAAACAGCTAAAACCTAAATGAATAGCAGCCCTTATTTCTAAATAAGTATTTTTTCGGGTTCAACAATGTTTAGGTCATTTCAAATTATTAAAACTTGACTTTTTGACGATTGTTCAAAATTAGAAATTGTTTGTTTTGGAGTGTTATGAATTAAACTTTGTGGTAACAAAATATTATTGGAACTTCAGAAGCTTAGCGCCGTTTAAAAATTTACTAAGTTTTTAGAAAATGAAGTCTTAGTAGGGGTCATGGATAAAAAAGTTCGTTTTGGGATTTTATAATTTATGATTCCTGTGTTTATTTTTTATAAAATAATTTGTTGAAAATTTATTTAAATTTCAGGTCGGTGTTAAAAACGCGAACCTAAAGTTTTAAATTTAAGTATGTGCTTGTTAATTTTTTATTTTTGTTATTTTTTTTATTTTTTTTAAATTTTTATTGTTGTGTGTTATACTTTTCATTTCGAGATTCAGGATTAAGATTCAAATTGTAATATATTGTTTTTCGAAGTGGTGAGTTGCTTGAAAATACTTATTCAGTTTATAATTATATAACAAATTATTAAAATTAATAGTTTAATAACAAATTAAATATTTTCTGCCGTTTTGTCGCTAAATATAATTTAAATTGAATATATAAAAATATGAAAAAATTGGTTTTGTGACGGTCATAACTGTGACTTGTGCAATAAAATCTTCTAATCTGGTCAAAACATTATAGGTATAGCATTTTTGGAGCCGTCAGAAAATGTTTCAAAATTTAGAGCAGGGAAAATACAGATTGTTAACGAAAATTAAAAATTTGTTTAGCTTTAGGTTTAAATATAGGTTTTAGCAATTTCACATCAGCATTTTAAGGACCCTCAAAATATCATATAGTATTCGTGATCACGTCATCTATGTGAAATAGGTGGAAGAAGCTGTTTTAGCCAATCAGCGCTTGGGAAAAAGTAGATCTCCAATGAATGTAGAGATCTCCAATTTTTCCTAAGGGCTAATTAGCTAAAAGTGATTCTATAACTTCATATACTCTGTAAAGATCTTTAACACCAAACAACTTCGGTTTAAATGGGAGAGATTTGACAATGGAGTTCAAACTTATTCTTCAATTTTTACCTTAAAATTCTAACAGCTTTTAGTTTTCTCGGCTCCAAGGCACAAATCCTATAAACGTCTAAAAAATTTTGCCAACCATATATCTGTTTAATATTACGCATAAAAACTATATTTTTTTAACTTTATTTAAAGATAGTGTTGTATGTTTACATTTAAAATATAAGCATCTAGGACAAAGCTTAATATAAAATTCAATAAATAATTTGAACAGAATTTGTTATTGCCATGAATTAAGGCGTAGTAGTAATTTAAAAGAATGAGGTATTTACTGATGCATTATAAATGCTGTTTAAAAAAAGAAAACTCAATACATGTTCGATAAGAGATATACTAAAGTAAAAATCCGTTAAGCAGAGTAATAACATTTTTCTGATGAATTTATTGGAGTTTAGTCATTTCACGGGCAACCATATTCTTTTTCTATATTATCATAAGGCGAGAAGTTGTTTTTGTAATAGTTTTTTTTTGAATTCGTACAAATAAATCACTTATAAATTTAATGTTTTTAACAAAAATAAAGTTAATTAAACAGTGAGTCCGCTAAATGTTACTTTTTAGCAGCTTTTCTTGACCAAATTTTTATTACTACAGTCAAGAATATATAATACAAGAGAATGTCCGACTGTACACTAAATTTTTGACTAAAATTTTGCGAAAAAAGTCGCATTCTTGATTTTGTGTGCGACTTTTCTTGAAAAAACTTGCCATTTTCTGCTAGTTTTCCCGCGCTGCGATTTTTAACACAATGTTAGTTTTCTCACAGTGGGGACTGCGACTTCTTTCGCACTCTATGCTGCTTTATTCGCACTGTGATTATTTTCGCACTGCGAGTCTGGCCGCGCAACAAAAAAAATACAGACGCTGGTAGTCATATTCAATGGAGTAAAACACTTTGAAACTTGTTTTATTTAATTTTAAAACGTTGGAAAGTTACTTTATTTTATTAAAACTAAAAACTTTTAACATCTTAAGGTAAAAAAAAACGACTTTTACTCATTTAAACACAAAATTTTTGCTCCGCTTTGTTTTTATTTTTTTTGTTGTGCAGCCCGACTCGCAGTGCGAAAATAATCGCAGTGCGAATAAAGCAGCATAGAGTGCGAAAGAAGTCGCAGTCCCCACTGCGAGAAAACTAACACTGTGTAAAAAATCGCAGCGCGGGAAAACTTGCAGAAAATGGCGGATTTTTGCGAGAAAAGTCGCACACAATTTGAAAGTGCGAATTTTCTCGCAAAATTTTGGTCAAAAATTTAGTGTACAGTCGGACATTCTCTTGTGTTATATATTCTTGCTACAGTTATGCAATCTGAAGTTTTTTAGAAAAACTGAAGCGAGAACTGTATTTTTTATATTGGAGCTATAAAATATGACGCTGGTTTTTCTCTAAACTTACAGAAAGTGGGCAAACAAATTAATTTGTTGATTTTTGACAAATTTTGACCTGTATTGGAGTTTGAATTATTTTGTATTATGCGCTGTGGTTTTTAAATGTTGTTTTTTTTAATTTTTTGGTTTATTTTGGAATTTTACAACTTAACTTTTTTTAAATGAATTAAAAGCTGAATTCGTTAATGCTACTTTTTCACAAAACTATATTAACTTGAGCAGTTTGAAAATTAAAATTTCAGTTCAAAGCTGAGTATTTTGCTAAATAATTATTGTAATAAATTTGTTAATTTTATGGTTTATTAGCAAAAAAGTTTTTCACATAATTTTGAATTTTAAACTATTTTCAAGACTGAAATGGGATTACTAACAAAGGGCACGATATTATTCAAGTGCATTATTATAAAAATGTTTTACTGTTGTCTGGCTTTAAGCAAATAAAACTATTTATTTATTATTATTATTATAGCACGTAAATTCTTGAAATAAATGAGTTATTTATTTTATCACTTAAAATTTTATAAAAACGAGTAAAAATCATTTATTGTGCGTATTTTCATTTCGCGGCGGGACATCCAGCCGTAATTTGTTTATCCTAGGTGATCTATAGAGTTAAAAATTTTAAATCTTTAAACGTACTAACATAGAATAATAAATAGTTCTATTTTGATTGACATTTTATATATAAATATATATATACAATTATTCATTTCGTTAAAAGAAAATAAATAACTCAAACCTAATGGAAAATTTATTCCAACGTGATAAATTAACAAAATAAAGAGGTAAGATACCGCTATAAAACATGTTTCAAGCCTTAATATCATATCCGAATAACGCACGACGAAATTTCCATTTAAAATAAAACGTAGGCTAATCATTTTCAGTAGAATTTTCTATAATGTTTGTTTGTTGCTCGTGTTTTTTTTCGTGTTTAATAGCAGTTACATTGCTCAAAACACTATTTTGTTTGATTTTGTGTTTGGAGGTCTAGTACTTTTTTCCCAAACTTTCATTTGTCGTAAAAAAATTCTTAAATTTCTAAAACCTTGATTTTTTACTGACATGCATTACAGTATACATTAAAAACTATAGGTTTTTAAAGATAGCCAAAAAAGACTTTTAAACAATTTTACAATTTAAAAATAAATTCGTTTATATTTTTTGAATTTTAAAGAGTATAGAAACGTGTTTTGGCCATACAAGGTTTTTTACCAAAATTTCAGAATAAGTAAGGCAGCAAAATTAGAGTCAAATAAAAATTACTAAACAAAACAAGGTAAATTGCTATAAGTCCACCGCGTACGACTGATTATAACCCGATGCAAAGAATCAACCTGGTTTCCTATATAGATTATAATAAAAAACGAAGCAAAAAAACTCATTAAATGCAATGTCTTCCGTTTAACTTTTTTGACTAATTTTTGCACTTAGGCAATTGATGTAGCTCTAAAATGATTTGGGATTGAGCTAAAGGAATTTTTTTTTAATTTGAGTGGTCTTTATAATTGACACGAGTTACAATGTATTTAAAGACGATTTATTATTTTTAAAAAACCCATCTCCCTTAACAAAACTACCTACCCCTAAAAAATGTAAAAATCAATACCTTTTTATATTAATCTTATTTCTGAGTTTCGATAGAAAATTCTTTAAAAAAATAAAAGTAGGGTACGCGTTTTTTTAAACCAGGGGCCAGTTTCATAAAAACCTTTGTAAATGCTCATTTTACAAATCTCCGCCTATTTATTGTAAAATACACGATAAAGGTTTATTGACTTGTAATCCAGGGGGAAAGCATCTGCGCGCCTTGCACTGCGCTGATTGGTCGCAGCCACGTCATTTTAACTCCGCCGGCTGATCAATATTCGCCGTGTCATATATCCTCTATTATGTAATTTACAAAAAATAGTCGGAGATTTGTAAAATAAAAATTTTGAAACGTCTTTAGGAATAGGCCCCAGGCCTAAAAATTAAATTTTTAAAATCCGCAAGAATTTTTTTTTGTAAAAACACTGTGGAATCAATTTTTAGCTCTCCCAGTCACAACTTGTTGTCTTTATGCCATTTAAAAATTCAAACACTCATTTTATTTGTATTTTAACGAAAATCACAATTGTAATTTCAGAATGTTATATTCTATGTGAATTCTTATGTTGGTTTTGTAATTTATTTATTTATTTATTTATAATTCGCAAAATGCAGGACACAGCTAAAGCATTTAAAAATGCACTGAAATAAGCTGACCCTTGTTAGTAAAATGTTTGATTAATACTGTTCATAGATTTTAGTATCATTTTCTTTACATAAATTGCGGTTTTCTTCTTATTCATGGTTGTTTCATAATGTCCAGTTTGAAACATTGTAAAGTTTTATTTTTTAGTCATTGTGTAACACAAATTAATAATATTCTGTAAGAGTCTTACAAATACGAGTTACAATTCTTCTAATGGTTCCACGATGTTATTTAGGCGCTTCGCTTCGCAACCAAAAAAATTATAACAAAATCGGGCATTAAGATGATAAAACCGCACACCACGCAAAAAAAAGAATTTTCTGAGTTGCTGATAAAACAATGACGAAAGAAAAAAACCCTAAAACATCAAGGTTTAATGAAAATAATGCTAACGAAATAGTGAATTAAATAAAATTAAAATTAAATAAAATAGGGCTAATGAAAATACAAACAAAATCATATATTGGGTCTGGGTGTTGGAATAGCTCGCCTTTTTGCTGTATTTTTTAGTTAGTTTTCAGGTCCGCTTTTGAAAAATGCGTGCTTAATTTTTAAATTTTTTTTTAGAATTTGTTCTTCGAAACTCAAGACTAACATTAACATATCAATCTATTGATTTTTGGATTTTTGAAGGGTAAGTTTTGTTAACGAGGACGAGTATATCACTATTATTTTTTTAACTATTCCCCATTTAATTGTTATTTTTCCCCAAAGTATTTCCCCTACCTAGCATAACAAAGTGTGGGTGGGTGGTCACCCCTGAAACACAATTCTTCTAAGATTAGATGCATTTCATTTTAGTATTTATGAAACTTTAAATACCAAAAATAATCAAATATCTATTTCAAAAGTTTTAGCTGTTTTATGTATAAAATTTAAATATTTTAAAAGTTTTTCTTTTTCTAATTAACACAGCAAATATTTACATATCAAAAATTCTTTTTTGCGCAAAAAACTAGCTTAAAACAGTGGTCAAAAGTTACAAAAATACATTAAATACTGCTGCTAAATTTCCAGTTTCTGAAAAAATTGGGTAAAATTATTTTCTTTATAACTAATTTTGATTTCGCGGCGGCACTGCCGACCCAAAATTTTGTTACGCTAGGTAGGCCTATAACTCCAACATTATGGTTGCAGTTAGTCTTAAAATTTTATTGTTGGAGTCCGCAATCTTTTTGGCAATATAGCTGGGCAATTTTTTATGATTTTTGATGGATGAATGCTTTTATGGAATGTGTATTCTTGACGTTTTTAATAATATTTTATGTTTTTTGAGATGTAGATACATGTTTAAATGTTTTAAATTTGTTGTCATACCTGACCATGTATTTTATGGCAAAATTAATAATTTTATTTATTTATATACAGCCGTATTCCCGAACCGGCGAGGCTCGCCGGGCGTCAACGCCCGGCTGGACGCTGGGCGTCGACGCCGGGCGTGTCATGAACGCTTTTTGTAACGACTAGCAGGCAAAATTTGTTTAAGAATGAGATTTTGCGTTGACTTCGATTAAGATCTTATATCGACGAAAAAAGCGGTTAATTGAATTTACGATAATGGCCATCTTAACGGAAAACAAATATTGAAGTAAATTGTAAATTTTTAAACCATTTGCATCTACATCTCATTCTCAAACAAATTTTGCCTGCCAGTCCATACAAAAAGCGTTTATGACACGCCCGGCGTCGACGTTCGGCGAGGCCTCGCCAGTTCGTTGAATACGGCTGATGAATTCTTTGCATCTTTAATATGTTTATTTGGAAGGGGTGAAAAAGATTTATAAGCATGATATAACTTTATCGAGTTTAAATCGATTCGAGACATTTATTAAATACCTTGCACTGGCATTGGTTTAAAACATAAAATATAGGAATTATTTCTGTTTCATACTTAGGTGTGATTTACAATGAAATACAAATCTACAATATCACAATAAGTATATACACAGCGTGGGTTTTATTTTAATAAGGAATGTTATAAAGCAAAGCTTATGTGCATTAAGTTAACCCTGCGGGCCTAATATTTAATAAGATTGAAATCAAACTCATTTTTACGTTATATTTTGTTGTCGTGTAAAAGTGTAATTGTGCATTAGACTCAGTCATTACAAAAAATGGTAAAATAAAATAAACCAAAGCTTAAAATTAAGTTGATAATTAAAACAAAATTAGTTAGTTTTGCTATATTTCACGTGATTAGTCATTTGTGACCAGTGAGTCCTAAAATGAAAAAAAAAAACACCACAAAACCTATAAATGAAACCAAAATTTATTTCAAGTTTGTCTTAGATAATTTGCATGGAACAGAATTACACCATTTTGGGAATTATGATTTAAAATTTTTTTATTAATAATCTTTAAGTAAAATTACTTTACTTTTTTAAACCTGTATAAAAATATTATAATTTATGTCAATCAAGCAGTATTCTTGTTAGAGAAGCGCGGCAGTTTTCTAAATATGGCTAAAAAACCAATCCATGTCATTCTATACCAATTTTAACACACTATTTCTTGTGTTTCACTAGTTTCTCCGTTTAGTAGCACTATTATCGTAATAATGTGCGTTATTTTTGTGTTTTTGGGATCAAATGGTTCTTTTAAGAAATATCTTAAGTCTTACAAAAGTTACAACTAATCACCGATGATAAAAGATGATTACTTACAAATAAGTATGATTTTCGTTATGAAACAATGACCATGTTTCTCGCAGGCAAAAATTTCGGCTGCACATTTATAACTCTTATAATTTTGATGTTAATTTACCCTTTTCTTGGCCTATTGGCGATGACGAAATTGATTGTCTAAATTTTTGCTTCCACTACACTCAATCTCTGTACAGGCCGTATTTTTATGTTTTCTTTATTTATCAAAAAAATTTAAAAATATTTTTTCATTTTAATAAAACCATTTGTTTATATTTCTTTTACCCGATCTGTTTAGCTAGCCAATTTCACTCAAAATTTTTGCCGATTTTATCCCAAGAGACATTTTGAGCTATTCAATAGATTTTTGATGTGTTTTTAGCTTGAGCTCAAATTCTAGATTTAAAAATATCTCATAAGACCCACAAAATTAAGTATATAAAACAAAAAAAATAAATTAGGCAAAAAGAAAATTTAAAAAGTTCATTGCTTTTTTTATTTTTTTAATTTTATGTTATATTTTCCGTTAAACGTAAATTTTTTTTTTAAATTACAGAAAAATTCACACCATTGTTTTTTCTCAAATTTTGGCTTCATCAGAAAGAGCGCTCTTCGCTTGTTAAAATAATTAATGCTGCACTGGAAAGAGAATATTTTAAATTATTCTGGTCCTTGCTCCGGTTTACACCAAGCAAAAACCTAAACACAACGTCCCAAGCGCCTGTTCACCATTATCACCAGTAAACCTTGGTTTATAAACTAACTTCTAATTTTGTTGATTTTTTGTTGGTGTTTTTTTTTGTGGTATTTCCTTTTGTTATTTGCATTAGTTCAAAACTCAAAACTGTCTAATTAATGAAGTTGATCTATGTTTATTTTAGTCTTTTGAAATTTTACGCTTAAAGCATGGCTCATATTTCCGGGAGATTTTTTAAATTTTTTCCAATACTTTTAGTATTTTGACCTAAACAAGAAATATACTAAAGATAAATTCTATCAGGGTGAAAATAGATGAGTGGTAAAGTAACCACTCGTTCTGTGAGAATATATTACGTGCAGAGAAACACATGACGCAACTAAATAATATTTGATTACATAACCGCTGAAAATTTTTTTTTAATTTTTCTTGCTCGCGGGTTCATTGTTTATTTCTGCCTGGTGGAGAGCGGTTACGCCCTTAATTTCAGCCTGAAAGATTTTAGCTTTAGTTTTTTGTTATTCAAAATAGTTTTTTGGTTTGCCAAATATTGAACTTTCATTTTTGTTCTTCGGACATTTTAGATCAAATACGAACCGTGCTTAAGTTAAGTGTTTTACCCACAAAACTCTGTAGTCCACATAATTTCAAAAAATATTTTTTATGACTTTTGACTTAACCACCTAGATTCATATTATATTGACTAATAAAATTACACACAAAATAGACGATCCTTTAAGAAACTCACCCCTTAAGAAATCCGTACTTGACAATGCTAATCTTACTTCTGATTCTGGAAAAAAATTAACTTAGAAAAGAACAAATTTAAAATCCAGGTACACGTTTTTACACGCCTTAATAATTCTTCATTTTTTATTTATTTAGTCAACAGAATATGAATTAGGGGTTAAGTAAAGTATAAAAATTAAATTTTTTAAAAAATTACCTCAGAATTTTTTCCTAGAGCCTCAAGACACTAAACGAGCGGAAAATGGAATAAAACCGCGAAAATAGGAAGTTGGAGCCGATCGAAAAAAAGAATTGTTAGACTTATATAGTTTAGTATAGTCTTTTTTTTGGTTTTTTAGATTATATTTGTGGTGAGTTTTCTTTTTTTTCTTCTAGTTCCAGCTCTAAGTGCTCTCGGTTCTAACAACTTAAAATCGTATTTGTGTTTTGTTATCATATAAAACTAAGCTAAATATTTATCTAAATGTTTTATGATTGTTTTGTTCAATAGTATCAAAAATATAGAATCAAGGAAAAATGAGACAAATAGAACAAACTGCTTAAAAAAGTCCTATTTAAATGGGACCTTTTTCAAGCAGTTTATTCTAAGTGTGTCATTTTTCCTTTATTACATATTAGCCAGTTGATTGTGTTAATTTTTTATGTAAACTTCTTTTGAACTTAAATAATTCGTAAATAAAATGTACATTGTGCAGTGATTTTTGAATTTATTTCAAAATAAAACGTTTTGCGTTTAGTTAAAACACTTTTTATTGGAATCTTAAGCACTCCAAAACTACATAAGCCCAGCTTTAATTTCCAGTCAGCGCCTACTTTATCAAAAGAATATAACTACATAATCAAACAGAATATAGATAGAAAGAAACAAACTCTCGCATAAGAGTACAGCCAACCGGAAAGAAGACTGAAAGAGATTATTCTTATTGAAACATTGTTTGAAATAAAATTTGGTTCGTATTTGATCTAAATTAGCTGTCCGATAGCAAAATAACAAATTAATGTTAAAGTTCAAATATGGTTGTGCAATAAGCTTTCTTTTTTACAATAGATAACAATAAAGCTCTTTCAGCTGTCTTAAGCTGCGATATTTTTTGACAGGCCGTAACAAACGACTTGTAAAAAAACTCGAGGCATTTCTCAAAATTGATAGCTTTGTCTTGACATGACTTACTTTTTATTATCAAAAAACTATTTTGAATTAACAAAAATACTAAAGCTAAAATCTTTCAGGCCCTTTATAAAAACAAGTAAAATATTTATAGTTTCAAACGATAAAACGACAGAGATTATATTTGAAATTAAGGGCGTAACCGCTCTCCACCAGAAGCAGAAATAAACAAATGAACCCGCGAGCAATATTATGAAAATTTTAAATATTCTTGAAAAAAATATAAAAAACTTTTAAAAATACTTTCTTTTGAGCGGTTATGTTAAATATCAAATAGTTATTTCTTTATTATTTAGTACATGCCAAAAATAATATATACTCAATTCCTAACAATCCACCTTATTCCATAACCAATTATCATATACTTTCTCCTGCAAAAAATAATTTTTGCAACGAACCTTACTTTCACTGCCTCACAGTATCACACAATAACACTAACAACAGAAAACAATATACCAGCAATTCTTATTAAAAGAAATATAAATAGTATAACTTATCAAAGTTAGCACAGATACAATTCCACCAGTCATTGTTTGTTTCTCATTGCACGTAATATATTGCTCACAGAACGAGTGGTAATTTACTTTACCCACTCATCTATTTTCACCCTGATTTTTCTTATTTTAAAAGCTCACAAGTTCGACTTTCACAAAAAAGATTCTTCTTTTGTTTTAATAAGAATTTATCTTTAGTATATTTCTTGGTTTAGGTCAAAATACTAATTAAGTATAATTAAAAACAAAAGGCAACGGAACAAACAGACCCGCCCCGAACACACAAAAGAAACAAAACAATGGAAAAAATTTAAAAATCTCCCGTAGAAAATATGAGCCATGCTTTAAAACAAAAAAAAAGCGTAAAAATTACATTTAAAGACTAAAATAAACATAGATCAACTTCATTAAGTGTTAGACAGTTTTGAGTTAAACACCACCCGCAAAAAACAACAACAAAACACAAACAAACCAAACCCCCACACACACGAGAATTAACTAATGCAAATAACAAAAGGAAATACCACAAAATGAAAATCTATCCATACAAAATTCAAGTTTCAAAATTAGAAGTTAGTTTATAAACCAAGGTTTACTGGTGATAATGGTGAACAGGCGCTTGGGACGTTGTGTTTAGGTTTTTGCTTGGTGTAAACCGGAGCAAGGACCAGAATAATTTAAAATATTCTCTTTCCAGTGCAGCATTAATTATTTTAACAAGCGAAGAGCGCTCTTTCTGATGAAGCGAAAATTTGAGAAAAAACAATGGTGTGAATTTTTCTGTAATTTAAAAAAAAAATTTACGTTTAACGGAAAATATAACATACAAATTAAAAAAATAAAAAAAGCAATGAACATTTTTAAATTATTCTTTTTTTTTGCCTAAAAATTTATTTTTTTTGTTTTATATACTATAAAAATTTTGTGGGTCTTATAAGATCATTTTTAAATCCTAGAATTTGAGCTCAAGCTAAAAACACATCAAAAATCTATTGATAAGCTCAAAATGTCTCTTGGGATAAAATCGGCAAAAATTTTGAGTGAAATTGGCTAGCTAAACAGATCGGGTAAAAGAAATATAAACAAATGGTTTTATTAAAACGAAAATGAAAAAATATTTTTAAATTTTTTTGATAAATAAAGAAAA
Source organism: Microlaimidae sp. YZB2_3 (assembly GCA_030248175.1). Lineage (NCBI taxonomy): Eukaryota > Metazoa > Nematoda > Chromadorea > Desmodorida > Microlaimidae > Microlaimidae sp. YZB2_3. Next base: position 13,596 of record JASAMX010000525.1, read on the forward strand.
CATAAAAATACGGCCTGTACAGAGATTGAGTGTAGTGGAAGCAAAAATTTAGACAATCAATTTCGTCATCGCCAATAGGCCAAGAAAAGGGTAAATTAACATCAAAATTATAAGAGTTATAAATGTGCAGCCGAAATTTTTGCCTGCGAGAAACATGGTCATTGTTTCATAACGAAAATCATACTTATTTGTAAGTAATCATCTTTTATCATCGGTGATTAGTTGTAACTTTTGTAAGACTTACAGATTGTTTTTCTTCAAAGAACCATTTGATCCCAAAAACACAAAAATAACGCACATTATTAGGATAATTTTGCTACTAAACGGTGAAACTCGTGAAACACAAGAAATAGTGTGTTAAAATTGGTATAGAATGACATGGATTGGTTTTTTAGCCATATTTAGAAAACTGCCGCGCTTCTCTAACAAGAATACTGCTTGATTGACATAAATTATAATATTTTTATACAGGTTTTTAAAGTAGAGCATTTTTACTTAAAGATTATTAATAAAAAAATTTGAAATCATAATTCCCAAAATGGTGTAATTCTGTTCCATGCAAATTATCTAAGACAAACTTGAAATAAATTTTGGTTTCATTTGGTTTTGTGGTGTTTTTTTTATTTTCATTTTTGGGGTTTCACTGGTCACAAATGACTAATCACGTGAAATATAGCAAAACTAACTAATTTTGTTTTAATTATCAACTTAATTTTAAGCTTTGGTTTATTTTATTTTACCATTTTTTGTAATGACTGAGTCTAATGCACAATTACACTTTTACACGACAACAAAATATAACGTAAAAATGAGTTTGATTTCAATCTTATTAAATATTAGGCCCGCAGGGTTAACTTAATGCACATAAGCTTTGCCTTTATAACATTCCTTATTAAAATAAAACCCACGCTGTGTATATACTTATTGTGATATTGTAGATTTGTATTTCATTGTAAACCACACCTAAGTATGAAACAGAAATAATTCTTATATTTTATGTTTTAAACCAATGCCAGTGCAAGGTATTTAATAAATGTCTCGAATCGATTTAAACTCGATAAAGTTATATCGTGCTTATAAATCTTTTTCACCCCTTCCAAATAAACATATTAAAGATGCAAAGAATTCATCAGCCGTATTCACGAACTGGCGAGGCCTCGCCGAACGTCGACGCCGGGTGTGTCATAAACGCTTTTTGTATGGACTGGCAGGCAAAATTTGTTTGAGAATGAGATGTAGATGCAAATGGTTTAAAAATTTACAATTTACTTCAATATTTGTTTTCCGTTAAGATGGCCATTATCGTAAATTCAACTAACCGCTCTTTTCGTCGATATAAGATCTTAATCGAAGTCAACGCAAAATCTCATTCTTAAACAAATTTTGCCTGCTAGTCGTTACAAAAAGCGTTCATGACACGCCCGGCGTCGACGCCCAGCGTCCAGCCGGGCGTTAACGCCCGGCGAGCCTCGCCGGTTCGGGAATACGGCTGTATATAAATAAATAAAATTATTAATTTTGCCATAAAATACATGGTCAGGTATGACAACAAATTTAAAACATTTAAACATGTATCTACATCTCAAAAAACATAAAATATTATTAAAAACGTCAAGAATATACATTCCATAAAAGCATTCATCCATCAAAAATCATAAAAAATTGCCCAGCTATATTGCCAAAAAGATTGCGGACTCCAACAATAAAATTTTAAGACTAACTGCAACCATAATGTTGGAGTTATAGGCCTACCTAGCGTAACAAAATTTTGGGTCGGCAGTGCCGCCGCGAAATCAAAATTAGTTATAAAGAAAATAATTTTACCCAATTTTTTCAGAAACTGGAAATTTAGCAGCAGTATTTAATGTATTTTTGTAACTTTTGACCACTGTTTTAAGCTAGTTTTTTGCGCAAAAAAGAATTTTTGATATGTAAATATTTGCTGTGTTAATTAGAAAAAGAAAAACTTTTAAAATATTTAAATTTTATACATAAAACAGCTAAAACTTTTGAAATAGATATTTGATTATTTTTGGTATTTAAAGTTTCATAAATACTAAAATGAAATGCATCTAATCTTAGAAGAATTGTGTTTCAGGGGTGACCACCCACCCACACTTTGTTATGCTAGGTAGGGGAAATACTTTGGGGAAAAATAACAATTAAATGGGGAATAGTTAAAAAAATAATAGTGATATACTCGTCCTCGTTAACAAAACTTACCCTTCAAAAATCCAAAAATCAATAGATTGATATGTTAATGTTAGTCTTGAGTTTCGAAAAACAAATTCTAAAAAAAAATTTAAAAATTAAGCACGCATTTTTCAAAAGCGGACCTGAAAACTAACTAAAAAATACAGCAAAAAGGCGAGCTATTCCAACACCCAGACCCAATATATGATTTTGTTTGTATTTTCATTAGCCCTATTTTATTTAATTTTAATTTTATTTAATTCACTATTTCGTTAGCATTATTTTCATTAAACCTTGAAGTTTTAGGTTTTTTTTCTTTCGTCATTGTTTTATCAGCAACTC
>JASAMX010000526.1:0-13321 GCA_030248175.1 Microlaimidae sp. YZB2_3
AATATAAAGAATTTCACATTTATGATCTGATAATTGCCATTGCCAGTCTTTTGACCAGCTGTATATTCTATCTAATATTTTTGAAGTCTTAAGGTTTGAATGTGGTAATCTTTAGATGAAGATTTTGCAAACAACTTTATATCATCTGCAAAGAGTCTAATTTGTGAGTACTTAACACAATCAACAATATCATTAATATAAATAAGAAAAAAAAATAGACCCAAAACAGAACCCTGAGGAACTGAACTTTTTACAGGAAATGATTTGGATACTGAGTCATTAATTACAACTTTAATTTCCCGCCCAACTAAAAATTCTTTTATCCATTTTAAAAATTTACCAGAAACACCATATTTTTTAGCTTATATAACAATTTTTGATGTGACACGGTGTCAAAGGCCTTGGCAAAATCCAAGTAAATGACATCAATTAGAAGTTTATCTTTTAGTGCCTGCGTCCACTCATTAAAAGTTTCCAACAGCTGTGTTATTGTAGAACTTTTTGCCTTAAAACCATGTTGAAACCTTGACAAAATGATATGGAAAAAGACAAGAAGTTCTTCTTTGACAAGCTGTTCCATTAGTTTACAAGAAAAAGATGTAAGTGAAATTGGACGATAATTTTCTTTTAGGCTTTTGGTGCCTTTTTTAAACAGTAAGTTTAATAAAGCTATTTTCCAATCAAGTGGTAATTCTCCAAAATCAAAAGACATCTGAAAGATTATTGCCAAAGGTTCAGCAATAACTTTAGCCAAGCGTTTTAAAAAGTAAGCTGGAAAACAGTCAGGTGTTTGAGACAATTTGTTTGGGAGCTTTTTTAGGGCTTTAAATACCTTTTTTGTGGTAAATACCATGTTGTCCAACTTCCCAATATTTGGTGGATTAAAATTTGGCAAAGTATTATCATCATCAGTAAAAACAGAAGCAAAATAATTTCCAAAAAGTTCAACTTTTTCAAAGTCTTCAGTTACAAATGTCCCATCGTCTCTTTTAATTGGTGGGATAGTTTGTTTTGTTTTAATTTTACTATTAACAAATTTATAAAAATTGTTTAAACCCCCTGAATTTAAAATTTTTGTTTCTTTATTAGTGTTAAAATCTCTAACTTTATTTTTGTATACTTTGCAAATTTTTTTGTACTCTGATCTTGATTTTTCATCAATATTACGCTTATGCCAAAGTTTTTTTCTTTTGATTTTGTAGTTTTCTTATATGTATTGGATATTGTACAATTTTTTTCTTGTTTGTAAATAATTTTTTTCCAGGGACATGTCTATTGATTCCTAACAACAAAATATCCTTGAATCTCTGCCAAGCATTTTCTACTGTGCCACATTCCTCAAATAAAATTTTCCAGTTGATTGTAGATAAGTATAAACTTAGCATATCATAATCTGCTTTTAAAAAATCAGGTATGTAGTTTTGAATCTTATTTTTACCATGACTGTCAAAAATATTTTAAGATTAATTTCAGATAAAATAGTGTCATGGTCAAAATTTTATTTGAGAAATGTGACACAGTAGAAAATGCTTGGCAGAGATTTAAGGATATTTTGTTGTTAAGAATCAATAGACATGTCCCTGGAAAAAAATTATTTACAAACAAGAAAAAAATTGTACAATATCCAATACATATAAGAAAACTACAAAATCAAAAGAAAAAACTTTGGCATAAGCGTAATATTGATGAAAAATCAAGATCAGAGTACAAAAAAATTTGCAAAGTATACAAAAATAAAGTTAGAGATTTTAACACTAATAAAGAAACAAAAATTTTAAATTCAGGGGGTTTAAACAATTTTTATAAATTTGTTAATAGTAAAATTAAAACAAAACAAACTATCCCACCAATTAAAAGAGACGATGGGACTTTTGTAACTGAAGACTTTGAAAAAGTTGAACTTTTTGGAAATTATTTTGCTTCTGTTTTTACTGATGATGATAATACTTTACCAAATTTTAATCCACCAAATATTGGGAAGTTGGACAACATGGTATTTACCACAAAAAAGGTATTTAAAGCCCTAAAAAAGCTCCCAAACAAATTGTCTCGAACACCTGACTGTTTTCCAGCTTACTTTTTAAAACGCTTGGCTAAAGTTATTGCTGAACCTTTGGCAATAATCTTTCAGATGTCTTTTGATTTTGGAGAATTACCACTTGATTGGAAAATAGCTTTATTAAACTTACTGTTTAAAAAAGGCACCAAAAGCCTAAAAGAAAATTATCGTCCAATTTCACTTACATCTTTTTCTTGTAAACTAATGGAACAGCTTGTCAAAGAAGAACTTCTTGTCTTTTTCCATATCATTTTGTCAAGGTTTCAACATGGTTTTAAGGCAAAAAGTTCTACAATAACACAGCTGTTGGAAACTTTTAATGAGTGGACGCAGGCACTAAAAGATAAACTTCTAATTGATGTCATTTACTTGGATTTTGCCAAGGCCTTTGACACCGTGTCACATCAAAAATTGTTATATAAGCTAGAAAAATATGGTGTTTCTGGTAAATTTTTAAAATGGATAAAAGAATTTTTAGTTGGGCGGGAAATTAAAGTTGTAATTAATGACTCAGTATCCAAATCATTTCCTGTAAAAAGTTCAGTTCCTCAGGGTTCTGTTTTGGGTCCATTTCTTTTTCTTATTTATATTAATGATATTGTTGATTGTGTTAAGTACTCACAAATTAGACTCTTTGCAGATGATATAAAGTTGTTTGCAAAATCTTCATCTAAAGATTACCACATTCAAACCTTAAGACTTCAAAAAGATTTAGATAGAATACACAGCTGGTCACAAGACTGGCAATTGCAATTATCAGATCATAAATGTGAAGTTCTTCATATTCGAAATCATAGCAAAGAGTTAATTTGTAAATATAAGCTTGGTAATAACGTACTTGCAACTACAGAATTGGTGCGTGACCTAGGTGTTTATATATCCCATGATATGAAATTCTCTAAACACTGTGAAATCACAGCAAAAAAAGCTATGAGAGTGACATCACTAATTTTTAGAACATTCAATTCAAACTCTAGAAATAATCTTCTCAGAGCATATAAGTCCTATGTTAGACCAATTCTGGAGTACGCTAGTGCAGTTTGGAACCCTTATTTACAAAAAGATATAAACATTTTGGAAAAAGTGCAACAAAATTTCACTAGGCGGTTGTTTTATAAATGCAAGTTGTTACCTGTTGGTTATGAACAAAGACTGGATTACCTAGGTTTAGAAAGATTAAAGGACCGAAGAGACAAAATTGATTTATATGAGTGCTTTAAAATTATACATAGCTTAAACAATTTGCAAGCCAATGATTTTTTTAAGTTTAACCTGCAGCCCACCCGTGGTCATCCCTTTAAATTGGCTATCGAAGATAGCCGAATTAATGCAAGGAAATTTTCTTTTGCAAATAGGGTGGTTACACCTTGGAACAATCTACTCCCATCTCAAGTAACTGTCGATTCTTTGGATGCATTCAAGAAAAGTTTTAAAACTGACTTAAATAAGCGCTCTTTATGAGCCTTTAAAGTCATTTCAGATAGCTATGTTTGTTGATATTTTGTTAGAATTGTATTTTATATTGGCGACAATTAAGTCGCAGATTTGATGGTTTTGATAAAAAAAAATGAAAAAAAAGAAAGAAAAAGATAAAAAAATGAAATGATGTAACAGTAGAATTAAACTATGCATAGACTATGCTTAGTATAATATTAATTCTGTTATCTGATCATTAAAAAAAAAATTTAGCTTTTCCTGACTAATATTAGGATTGTTTCTTGCAACATCGGTTAATTAGAGTTTTGTCAACTTGGATTTGCAGCAACACTATTCTTTGTTATGTTGCGTTTTTTAATAAATGAAACAAGCATTTTAAACCGTAGGGTAGTGCATTTAATTTCGGCACTTTTTCGTTTTTCCGATGTAACTTTTTACTGTATGGCCCGATTTTCATGTTTGATAGCTCATTTTGAAGCTTTCACGATACTGCGTTGCGTCACAAAAGTATCACTGTACGAAAATTGTTTCTTTACTTAATTAAATCAGTTTTTAAAAAAATAGAAAATTGCCGAAATTAAATATGTGCATTTAATTTCGGCACTTTACAAACAATCGATTGTTTCTCAGTCAAAAAATATTATTTTAAAAAATTTAAAAGCCAATAATTATCTCCAGACAGTTTTCTTTAATTTTAGCTTCTACTTGTTGTTCAACGTGTAACTGGCAAAAAGTTACATCTATAATGCCAAATGGTATCAAAATAAGCAAAATTCGGGAAAAAAGTGCATTTAATTTCGCCCACTTTTTAAAGCCCCTTAGTCGAGTTGTAAGTGACGTGCTATGACCCCTACACATTTTAACGTTGTCTTTTAACTATTTACAACTACGATTTAACACTCGACCACTTAATTCAACCCGTTTTTACCTACAGAATATGTGTGCCGAAATTACACTATTTTATTTTATAACGATTTGCTTACCACAGACGCAACGTAAAATCACGGGGACTAAAATTCGGAAAATAGACTAAATTTTACCAGGACAGATTAATTTTTAAACCAATTTATTGCGTAATCATGAAATGCCCATGTTCTAAAAACGAGTAACAATTTTATTTTTTATAAATCACACAATTTCACATAAAAATATCATAACATAACAAATAAAAAGCTCATGACAGTCATCTACATATAATCACCTCTCATTTGAGCTATCAAACGTCGTATTCCGTCCAGGATTACCAAAGATATAGTTCAAAATCAAAAATGCCCAATTGGGAAAAGTGCCGAAATTAAATTTTGGGTGAGAATTTATTTACCCTATTTAACAAGAGTTTTGGGTGAGAATTCGTTTTGATGCAGTATGCATTGTGCGTAAGTGTGAGCAGGTACTGTAATGCATTGTGCATCGTGCATTGTGCAGTATGCATCGTGCATTGTGCATTGTGCGTAAGTGTGAAGGGGCCTTTACTGTACGAGAAACGGTACGAAAAGAAAAAAAAATAAATCGTTATTTTCCTAGTTTCTTTAGTTTAAATCTATGGAGAATCACGACAGTCAATTCAATGTACACAAAGGTCTTAAAAACATTTTAAAATAATTCGTATATGACTATGGTTAATAAAAAAAAGAAGATCATACTACATAAAAATAACAATTAAACGATAAAACTTATACTTAAGGTGAAACGATACAGTTAGGATACCCTTTCGGTTTTTGTATATAACTCGTGCCGTAAGTGACGGACAGAAATAAACGATATGTTGAAAGAAAGGGTATTTTTTTCCGGTCATTTCGGTATCATTAACATTTTTGGTGGACTATTTCACACCGAGATATGCTTCGTTGAAAAAAGGCATTTTAAAACAGTTTTTCCCAATTCAACAGAACCAGTTAATATTACGTAATAAAAATTTAACTCAAGTTAGATACACCAAATGTACATGCCCACAAAATTTTTCAGCGAAATCCCTACTATTGAAGTTTTTTAATTTCGTTTTATTGCTAAATTGTTGGAATAAAAAAATAAAAAGAAGTGATAGTAGAGATTTCATTAAAAACTTAAAAACTGGCTCAGAATTATGGTCCAACTGCTGTATTAAAAGTCGTTAAACTACTTTTAAAAACGTTTGTTTAAAAGGCCCTTTTAAGCAAGAACCTCAAACGGAGCAGTAGCCAAGTGGTTAGAGCGTCAAACTCGAATCATGGAGCTTTAGGTTCGAGTCCTCCTGGGCAATATTTTTAACCTCAAAAATTTTTTTAATTTCTAACTTTTTAATTAAAAAAAACGTTCATTATTCAATACTGTATTTAACCCAAGTACGTGTTTTGAGGTGGTTTTGAGGTAAAACCGCTATATAGTCAGAATGTCCCCCAAGGGAGGGGGTCGCAACCCCCCTAGTGCCCCCGGGGGTCGAATTAAAAAATGGAGGTCGGATTCGTCATCAGGACTTCCGAAAACCCCCAAGTACATGTTTTGGGGAAAATTAGTGAAATTTTTGCAACTGTATCGTTCTACCTTAAAATAACAGCTGGTTGTTAATACTTATTTGTTTTTCATTTTTTTGATCTCATACAAATTATTTTCAATTCTTCTCGAAAACCTTTGTGTAACATTAAAATTAACCGTCGTGATTCTCCATACTTAATCTAGAATTTTTACACGATGATATGTTTTATCACGTCCAAGTGCTTTAATGTATCAGTTTGTACTAAATAACATTTTAATTTTTCTGATTAAGCATCACAATGGTTATCACATCACATCACATCACATCACAATCCACTAAAATAATATTTTTGTCAACATTTTGAAATCGGCAACAGTAAAGTTGAAATTTGTGTTTTAAAACTAATTCTTCAAATCTACATAGATTTTTTTAATGTTTTTATTGTAAAACTTTTTAAAATCTGCAAAAAATTAATTTAAAAAAGTTTCATTTCTCGCTTCAAAACAGAAGTATTGAATTTGAAACATTAAAAAAGGGGGGACTTGAAGAGCGCGCGAGGGAGCGCGCGGCTGCAAAGCGGCAAAAAACTAAAAATCCGAAAATACTTTGGCTTTTTATAATATTAAAGGATGTGAGAAATTTTGAGGAAACGGTTGAGCCAGAAAATATTTGAAGCCGAGAAATGTATGAAAGGTAAATCTCAACGTGGTGCAAATATCTCGCTCTCGTTAAAAATGCCCAGTAACCATTGAAATCACGAGAATTTGACGTCACTTTTTTCAATCAAATACTCCGTATTATTTCTGAACCAGGTGATGAGGTGACGTCAAGTATTCCTCGCGATTTGAGTGGTTACTTAATGGGGGGACATTTTTTAATCCAACGAAAAACTATTGCAACCACGTTGTGTTTACCTTTAGCTTTGCCCTCATGCTTTCTTAATTTTTCCCCTTACATACGATCGGCGCCAGTTGTCATTGTACCCCTTTTTAAAAACAAATTTTATTCTTTTTTTAGTACGACATTTGGTAAAATACGACGTAATTTCCGCAGAAATCTTTATATGTTCCTAAGAGAGCAACTCCTTTAGCAAATTTTTTGATTTTAATACAATACGGCGGTTAAAGACTGCAAGTTAAAATAATTCCGACAAAATATTGATTAAGAGATTTAATGTAAAATTATTACAATGAAATTTAATTTCTACTGTTTAACGATTTTTTTTTAATTTTATATTTATCAATTTTGTTTGCATGGCAAAATTCAATTTGATATTTTTAATCAAACGCCATGTTATATATATTTTTTCTTTATTTTTTTTCTTTTGTTACATAAGTATTATAACTTTTTAGTATAAGCTATTTACTCCAGAAAGATAATTTATTTTCTTACTTTTATATTTTTTAAAATTTTTTATAATCGCTGTTTTTCATAATTTTCCCCCATAAAGAGCTTCTCCAAATACTCCCAGCTGCCTGGACGTTCCCGAAACCTTGAGAGTCTGTGCATAATTCCGCGGCCGAAATTCCTCGTTCTGTAATCCCAGTTTATATTATACATACACGGTCAATTGACCAAAGTCATATAAAAGATATTCAGGTGTGGAAATTGCGTTTGCAACTGTCGATTCACCTTAATTTTTTGTTCTAAAACTATCAAAAACTAGTGAACGTATTTTTAATAAACTGAACATCATACGCGATACGGAATTATCGCCATGCAAAGTAAACCGCATCGTATGGAAATTAATCTTTATGATTTTCTTTTTTTGGATTAACTATAATAATATTTCTTAATTTATTGTGGACATGCTCTATTTTTGTTAATATAAAAACATTACCAGAAAATAACTTTATATATCTGGAACGTGAAGTCAAAAGAAAATTTAAATGAAATAGATTAACTGGGTCAAAAAAATTTACATACAACTAAAATTGGCTATGAAAAAAAAATGATATTTGGTGCAAAAAAGCACCCTAAAAAATACACCCGCGAAAAAAGGGCCCGATTAGTGTAAAAATGTTGGGAAACTACATACACTCCCACCTATGAAAAAAAGCCCACTGGAAGAAACCTGTTTTTTTATTAAACAAAGAAGCAGTGGAACAATTGGAACAAAGCTCTTGTGGGGGAAAATTATGAAAAACAGCGATTATAAAAAAATTTTAAAAAATATAAAAGTAAGAAAATAAATTATCTTCTAAGAATAAATAGCTTATACTACTAAAAAAGTTATAATACTTATGTAACAAAAGAAAAAAAATAAAGAAAAAATATATATAACATGGCGTTTGATTAAAAATATCAAATTGAATTTTGCCATGCAAACAAAATTGATAAATATAAAATTAAAAAAAAATCGTTAAACGGTCAAAATTACAAATTTCATTGTAATAATTTTACATTAAATCTCTTAATCAATATTTTGTCGGAATTATATATTCAATATTTTTAACTTGCAGTTATTTTTAACCGCCGTATGTATTAAAATCAAAAAATTCTAAAGGAAATTCTCTCTTAGGAACATATAAAGATTATTGCGGAAATTACGTCGTATTTACCAAATGGTTATTACTAAAAAAGAATAAAATTTGTTTACGAAGAGGAAGCACGAAGAGGGTACAATGACAACTGGCGCCAATCATATGTAAGGGGAAAATTAAGAAACAGTGAGCGACTAAAGATAAACCCAACGTGGGTGCAACAGTTGTGCGATGGATTAAAAAATGTCCCCATCAGAGCAACGATCTCAAATCACGAGAATCTTACGTCACCTCATCAGCCAGTTAGATTCGGAGTAAATACTGAGCATATCGATTGAAAAAAGTGACGTCAAATTCTCGTGATCTTCAAATGGTTACTAACGGGGGCATTTTTTAACGAACAACTGTTGCAGCCACGTTGGGTTTACCTTTAGTACATTTTACGGCTTCAAATATTTATTGGCTCAACAACTTGACCCTTCCCTTCAAAATTTCTCACATACTTTTTAATATTATAAAAGCCAAAGTATTTTTGGGGATTTTTAGTTTTTTGCCGCTTTGCAGGCACAGCGCTGCTGGCGCGCTTGGGTCCCATTTTTTTAATGTTTCAATTACAAAATATGCTTCTGTTTAAAGGTTTGGAATGAACTTTTTTAAATTAATTTTTAGATTTTAAAAAGTTTTACAATAAAAACATTAAAAAAATCTATGTAGATTTGAAATTAGTTTTAAAACACAAATTTCAACTTTACTGTTGCCAATTCAAAATGTTGACAAAAATATTATTTTAGTGATTGTGATGTGATGTGATGTGATGTGATAACCATTGTGATGCTTAATCAGAAAAATTAAAATTTATTTAGTACAAACTGATACATTAAAGCACTTCAACATGATAAAACATATCATCGTGTAGAAATTCTAATTAAGTATGGAGAATCACGACGGTTAATTTAATGTACACAAAGGTTTCGAGAAGAATTGAAAATAATTTGTATAAGACCGAAAAAAATGAAAAACAAATAAGTATTAACAACCAGCTGTTTTTTTAAGGTAGAACGATACAGTTGCAAAAATTTCGCTAATTTTCCCTAAAACATGTACTTGGGGGTTTTCGGAAGTCCTGGTGACGAATCCGACCTCCATTTTTAAATTCGACCCGCGGGGGCACTAGGGGGGTTGCGACCCCCTCCCTTGGGGGCATTCTAACTATATAGCGGTTTTACCTCAAAACCACCTCAAAACACGTACTCGGGGTTGAATACAGTATTGAATAATGAAGGCTTTTTTTAATTAAAAAGTTAAAAATTAAAAAAAAAACATTTTGTAAGGTTCAAAATATTGCCCAAGGGGACTCGAACTTAGAGGTCCAGGATTCCGAGTTCAACGCTCTAACCACTTGGTCACTGCTCCGTCTGAGATTATCGCTTAAAAGGGCTTTTTAAACAAACGTTTCTAAATGTAGTTTCCCGACGTCAAATCAAAAAATATAAATGAAAGTTTAGTCATTTGATAGAAATTAGTTTGTTTTCAACTTTTAACACAGCAGTTGGACCATAATTCTGAGCCTGTTTTAAAGTTTTTAACGAAATCTCTACTATCACTTCTTTTTATTTTTTATTCCAACAATTTTAGCAATAAAACGAAATTAAAAAACTTCAATAGTAGGGATTTCGCTGAAAATTTTTGTGGGCATGTACATTTGGTGTATCTAACTTGAGTTAAATTTTTATTACGTAATATTAACTCTGGTTCTGTTAAATTGGGAAAAACTGTTTTAAAATGCCTTTTTTCAACGAAGCATATCTCGGCGTGAAATAGTTCACCAAAAATGTTAAGGATACCGAAGTGACCGAGAAAAAATACCCTTTCTTCCAACATATAGTTTGGTTCTGTCCGTCACTTACGACACGAGTTATACACAAAAAATGACAGGTCATCCTAACTGTATCGTTCCACCTTAAATAAGTGTTTTCTGTTTAATTGTTATTTTTATGTAGTATGATCTTGTTTTTTTTATTAACCATAGTCATATACGAATTATTTTAAAATGTTTTTAAGACCTTTGTGTACATTGAATTGACTGTCGTGATTCTCCATAGATTTGAACTAAAGAAACTAGGAAAATAACGATTTTTTTTTTTTTTTGTACCGTTTCTCGTACAGTAAAGGCCCCTTCACACTTACGCACAATGCACAATGCACGATGCATACTGCACAATGCACGATGCACAATGCATTACAGTACCTGCTCACACTTACGCACAATGCATAATGCATCAAAACGAATTCTCACCCAAAACTCTTGTTAAATAGGGTAAATAAATTCTCACCCAAAATTTAATTTCGGCACTTTTCCCAATTGGGCATTTTTGATTTTGGACTATATCTTTGATAATCCTGGACGGAATACGACGTTTGATAGCTCAAATGAGAGGTGATTATATGTAGATGACTGTCGTGAGCTTTTTATTTGTTATGTTATGATATTTTTATGTGAAATTGTGTGATTTATAAAAAATAAAATTGTTACTCGTTTTTAGAACATGGGCATTTCATGATTACGCAATAAATTGGTTTAAAAATTAATCTGTCCTGGTAAAATTTAGTCTATTTTCCGAATTTTTAGTCCCCGTGATTTTACGTTGCGTCTGTGGTGAGCAATCGTTATAAAATAAAATAGTGTAATTTCGGCACACATATTCTGTAGGTAAAAACGGGTTGAATTAAGTGGTCGAGTGTTAAATTGTAGTTGTAAATAGTTAAAAGACAACGTTGAAATATGTAGGGGTCATAGCACTGCACTTAAACTTGATTAAGGGGGTCTTTTTAAAAAGTGGCGAAATTAAATGCACTTTTTTCCCGAATTTTGCTTATTTTGATACCATTTGGCATTATAGATGTAACTTTTTACCAGTTACACGTTGAACAACAAGTAAAAACTTAAATTAAAGAAAACTGTCTGAAGATAATGATAGGTTTTTAAATTTTTGAAAATGATGATTTTTTGACTGAGAAACAATAGATTGTTTGTTAAGTGCCGAAATTAAATGCACATATTTAATTTCGGCAATTTTCTATGTTTTTAAAAACTGATTTAATTAAGTAAAAAACTAATTTCGTACAGTGAAACTTTTGTGACGCAACGCAGTATCGTGAAAGCTTCAAAATGAGCTATCAAACATGAAAATCGGGCCATACAGTAAAAAGTTACATCGGAAAAACAAAAAAGTGCCGAAATTGAATGCACTACCCTACGGTTTAAAATGCTTGTTTCATTTATTAAAAAACGCAACATAACAAAGAATAGTGTTGCTGCAAATCCAAGTTGACAAAACTCTAATTAACCGATGTTGGGATAAACAATCCTGAATATTAGTCAGGAAAGCTAAAAAAAGCCAAAATACAGTTCCGAAATCCCTCTTTTTTATTTATTTTGCATAGAATTATGTTTTATATTTTGTTAAACGTAAAAATATGTTTTAAATTTTATGTATAATGTTTAATAAAAGTCGTTTGTCCGAGAATATTTATTATTTGATTCGTGTTTTAAACAGAAGAGTTCTCAACATACGTACTTTGCGAAAAAAGTGCGTACAAATTTTCGAAGCGCGCTGCTACTCGCACAAAACTTGGAACGCCGTTCCAAGTCCGATAATGCATTGTGCATAGTGCATCGTGCATTGTGCGTAAGTGTGAACACCTATTTTCGGAGTTTTAATTCATTGTGCATTGTGCATCGTGCATTGTGCATCGTGCATTGTGCATAAGTGTGAACGGGCCTTAAAAGACACTTATTCAGAACTTAGTTTATAGCGGTAGTTTAGTGTTTAACTTAGTGTATAACTCCGAGCTCTGGAGCGGACCTCGCTTTTTCAGAGCTCCTGAGTTTTGCCTATCTTTGTAATAATTTCATGAATAACTAAAGAGTGATTTTACGGGTGATTGTTCCAAAAAATTTTGTAAAACAATTTTTTTTCAATACTTATTAAAAACAATAAAAATAGTTTAAAAATGGTGATAGAAAACACATATTTCTTTTTCTTTTTTAATATCAGATAACAGAATTAATATTATACTAAGCATAGTCTATGCATAGTTTAATTCTATTGTTACATCATTTCATTTTTTTTTTCATCAACAACATCAAATCTGCGATTTAATTGTCGACAATATAAAATACAAATCTAACAAAATAACAACAAACATAGCTATCTGAAATGACTTCAAATGCTCATAAAGAGCGCTTATTTAAGTCAGTTTTAAAACTTTTCTTGAATGAATCTAAAGAATCGACAGTTACTTGAGATGGGAGTAAATTGTTCCAAGGTGTAACCACCCTATTTGCAAAAGAAAATTTCCTTGCATTAATTCGGCTGTCTTCGATAGCCAATTTAAAGGGATGACTACGGGTGGACTGCAGGTTAATCTTAAAAAAATCATTGGCTTGCAAATTGTTTAAGCTGTGTATAATTTTAAAGCACTCATATAAATCAATTTTGTCTCTTCGGTCTGTTAATTTTTCTAAACCTAGGTAATCTAGTCTTTGTTCATAACCAACAGGTAACAACTTGCATTTATAAAACAACCGCCTAGTGAAATTTTGTTGCACTTTTTCCAAAATGTTTATACCTTTTTGTAAATAAGGGTTTCAAACTGCACTAGCGTACTCCAGAATTGGTCTAAAATAGGACTTATATGCTCTGAGAAGATTATTTCTAGAGTTTGAATTGAATGTTCTAAAAATTAGTGATGTCACTCTCATAGCTTTTTTTGCTGTGATTTCACAGTGTTTAGAGAATTTCATATCATGGGATTATATAAACACCAAGGTCACGCACCAATTCTGTAATTGCAAATACGTTATTACCAAGCTTATATTTACAAATT
>JASAMX010000527.1:0-45592 GCA_030248175.1 Microlaimidae sp. YZB2_3
AAACATGATTATTTAATGAGATTTCTATCCATAAAGTGGAGAGGTATGATGGGGTCTTTTAACCTCAAAATTTTGAAACTCCCTCCTAGACAAAAATCAAGTTCTCCTCAGAAAAGTTCTCTTTTTTTAACCTGGCTTCCCTCCAGAATTTCAATCTGACACCTCCAAAGTATTTTGTTTTAAAAATCCACAAGACACACCCTGACCCTCTTTCAGATTTCAAAATTTTCCATACATTTCAAAACCACCTCAACCCCTTCCCTCACTCTTAGCTGCCTAAAAACTATGCTTATATAAACTTGAATATACTATATTTTTACTTTAAAAGAAACATGAGTGAATATTTTAAACAATAATGCTAATTAAAGTGATTAAAACGAATTTTGGTTTTAAGGTGCTATGAATATGGGGTTTTATTTTTTGTGTTTTTTTATTTTTGCTTAAGCGTTAGAAAATACTAATTTTTTGCTTTTTTGAAGTATTTTTTGAGTTTCTAAGTGCTTCATATTAAAATAATCTTATTTTTACAATTTCATATGGGTTTTTTGTAAAGTTTATTATGCAGTAAATGTTCTATTTAATAAAAAATGTTGTTTAAATGTTTTGTTGCTTCAGATATTCATTTCAGAAAAACTATTCGTGATAGTTAACCATTTTGATACATCTGTTAACATTTAAATTTAAAACTGAAATACAGTTACAAGAGCAACTTTAAAATTGTAAAATTAACCCTAAAAATAATATTTTTAAAATATAAAGCTAAGACCTAATGCAATAAACGTTAAAAAGATCTTTAATGTTGAGTTTTTACCCTAAACTTAACAATGCAATGCCAAGAATTACCTTAAAAAGGGATACTTTTTAAAATTTAGGAACATTTCCATATTTGTCAGTTTGGCAAAAGCTAAGGCTAAAGTGCTTTAGTACTAAGCCTTTTTTGGGCTTAGTACTAAAGCTAAGGCTAAACGATTTTTGAACCTTTAGTACTAAAGCTAAGGCGCGGCTAAAATGAAATTTCCCGGCAATGCACACCCGTATTCAAGACTATTTTTATTGTTTCTAATAAGTTTTGAAAAAAAAATTTCAAAAATTTTTTTACAAAATAATTTATGGCATTACTCGTTAGTTATTCATAAAAAGAATATAAAATAAAGAGGAGATCCGGAGCTCCATTTGTTGCTCCGGAGCTTCAAAGGGTCCAAAGCTCCAAAGGTTTACTCCGGTGCTCTGGAGCTCAGGGGCGGGTCCACTAAGCGCGTGCTGACTAGGTGCTATCTTAGCACGTTGTTTAAAACTCTTGTTAATGTTTCAATTTCTGGATTTTTTCTCAAAAAATCTAACAGAACTTTTTATTTACATGGCACAAACTGATATCTTATTAATTTTATATGCATTTGTTGTATATACAAACTATAAAAGCAATAATCCCTAGTTACGGGTTAGCAAAACTCCTAACTACGGTTTAGGGTAGTGTAGTGCATTTAATTTCGGCACTTTTTTTTCCGATGTAACTTTTCACTTTATGGCCCGATTTTCATGTTTGATAGCTCATTTTGAAGCTTTTTAGATATTGCGTTGCGTCACAAAAGTTTCACTGTATGAAAATAGTTTATTTACATAATTAAATTAGTTTTTTTAAAAATGAAAAATTACCGAAATTAAATGTGTGCATTTAATTTCGGCACTTTACAAACAATCGTTTCTCAGTCAAAAAACCATCATTTTCAAAAATTTAAAAACCTATCATTATCTCGAGAAATTTTTCTTTAATTTAATTTTCTACTTGTTGTTCAACGTGTAACTGGCAAAAAGTTACAGCTAAAATGCCAAATGGTATCAAAATGAGCAAAATTTGGGAAAAAAGTGCATTTAATTTCGACACTTTTTAAAAGGACCCCTTAATTAAATTTAAGTGCAGTGCTATGACCCCTACACATTTTAACGTTGTCTTTTAACTATTTACAACTACAATTTAACACCGGGTCACTTAATTCAACCCGTTTTTACCTACAGCAATATGTGTGCCGAAATTACACTATTTTATTTTATAACGATTGCTAACCACAGACGCAACGTAAAACCACGGGGACTAAAACTTCGAAAAATAGACTAAATTTTACCAGGACAGTTTAACTTTTAAACCAATTTATTTTGTAATCATGAAATGCCCATGATCTAAAAACGAGTCACAATTTTATTTTTTATAAACCACACAATTTCACATGAAAATATCATAACATAACAAATAAAAAACTTACGACAATCATCTACATATAATTAGCTCTCATTTGAGCTATCAAACGTCGAATTCCGTCCAGGATTACCAAAGATATAGTCCAAAATCAAAAATGCCCAATTTGGAAAAGTGCCGAAATTAAAAGCACTACCCTAAGGCTTTATTATTATTTCAAACAAATATGCATAAAACTTTTTAAATATTAATTTATTCTATCTAAAAAAGAGTCCCATACGTTTTCTCAAGAAAAAACCCAAAAATTAAAATATTAATAAGAGTTTTAAACAACGTGCTAAGATAGCACCTAGTCAGCACGCGTTTAGTGGACCCGCCCCAGAAGTCTAGGGAAAATCACTGTTGTCTCCTACCAGCGGCCTATTTAAAGGAATTTTTCATTGTAATTTCAAAGAATCTCCATATTTTGAATCTGTGAATTTTTTTTTAATTTCTAATTTTATTGTAATAATACCAAAAATATATAATATACCGAAAAACGTGCAACTCCTATATAAAAAAGTACGGAAAAGTACGCCATTATAATGAGCCTCTCCATTTAAATGACACCCTCCACTATGATGGCATAGTAGTCATTTTTAATTCGGCGAATTAAAATGGAGAGGAAGCTATTATAATAGATAATTATTGATTTAATTTCATTTCATATATACTCAAAAGTGTAATACTGTCTGGGCCGCACGAGTTTTCATGTTTTGGTTTAATACTGTCCAACACGGTAAAATTTGACCCCCGAGGGGTCAAATTTCACCCCCGGGGGGTCAAATTTAAACCCGGGGCGGTCAAATTTAACCTTCCAGGGGGTCATATTTAACCCCATAGTCATAGTCAAATTTGACCGAGGGGTTAAATTTAACCCCCGGGGCGTTAAATTTCTGTCAATGCGATGCACGGATAGGGAAGAAATTTAGTACAGTGATACATTCTTTGTTATGTATTCTTGTAGGTATAAAAAAACACTTAAAATTTTTTCGAGAGGGGAGGTGGTGTCAGGGGTAAAAAATTCGAAAATTTGGGGGAGGGGGCCCCCTGGATTTTTTTCTAAGTGGGGAGCAAAATTTCAAGGCTAGAGGGGGGGTGGACCCCACCCTACCCCCTTGTTCATCCATGAAGACGGGTTTTCTCGGTTTAAAAAACAAAGCTCCGGGGCATAATATATCAGACCAGGTACATCAGTGGTACCGGGAGTATGTTTTAAATAAACTATCTAACTAATAGTGTAGTCTTACTGGTGTGCCCAGAAGGGCTCTAACTTCCCAAAATACGGCAAAGCCAGGATTTTTCGTAAGGGGGACCCTTACGTTGTTTGAATTTCGCGAGAAATAAAAACTGAAAAAAATTTTTGCATTGTATTAGTTTTTTTAATTTTAGTGGTCTAGAGCGTTCAATAGACAAGGGATATTACATGTTTCGATTTATATTGATTAAAACATTTATAAAAATTCATTTTTTTTATTATATACCTTACCTTACCTTATATTATTACCTTTCGTAATAATATAAAATCACACCTTCCAATGTGTCTAATAGTGATGTTCCCCAGAGCTCTGATTTTTAGGAGCTTCGAAGCAACCCAGGAAAAGTGATGCCATAGATTTAGTCAAATTTTTTTTGTAAAATAATTTTTTTGCAAAACTTATTTAAAAGATAGAAATAGGCTTAATAATGCAAATAGATAAGTTTAAACGTATATCAAACTTAAAAATTTTTAAATCAATAATTTGAGGGGCAAAGCTCTAGAGATCCCTTCGCTTTAAATGGCCAGAGCTCCGGAGCATGGTATTAGAGGGTACGAACATTACTACAATAGTCTATACAAAAATGATGCGGACTGGCGACAAAACTTAAACTTTGAAATGTTATATATCCATAACAGAGGTTAGAATATGTGCGGGACATATGGGAGCATAGCTCAGACTCTTGGCTATCTTTTGAAAAGGTTAGGAAAAAATGTTTTTCGATGACGTTATTATACAGCCGATGCAGTGAAAAAAAACTTGATCCCAAAAAAAAACAAAGAAACGCCGCTTGGTCTGCTCTTAAAACATACTTTTCTAAGTTTATTCGAAAAGTTTGAGCGAAATCGGCTCGCTCAATTTTTTTATAATGCATTGAATGCGCGCAGTTTTCGCGATTTTTCGCGAATATTTGCCGCGCTAATACACTGTCCAAATTATTTATTTTGTTTAGCTTCCTGCTCAAAGTGTGTACGATATTGATCATATTGTTATATATTAAATGTCCGCCCATTTTTATTCCTTACTTTTGACCTAAAAATTTTTTTTTGGGGGGGGGTTGACCCCCCCGGGGGCTACGAGGCCAAACACGAATGCCGAAAATGTTTTTCAAAATTTTTTTTTCAAAAACATCAAAAATGTAAAATTTATCACATATGACGAATTTTGATATATCTTTTGTGTAAAAAAACCTAATATTAAGCTTACAATAAGCTGTCAAAAATGACGAATTTAAAATTTGGAAGCATTCCAAGCTCATATGCTGGCAGCAGCAAACCTTTAAATTAAAAGTTTTTCCAAAAGAATAAGCCTTAAAAGTTTTTTCTTCTTCGAATTTCCAGGTTATTTTGTTAGAAAAACATATTTTCAAAGTTAAAATCCTACTACAAAATCGACAAATATTGCAGCTAAAAAAATGCTCTTTTTTAAGTGTTTTCTTACTTGCAAACATGTTTCCCCGTTTATCAACACAAAAATAAATTTCTAATAATTATGTATCTCAACATTTGAAAATATACCAATGTAATTTTTTTTGAAATAATGCTATTTTTCGTGTAAAAACGTTTGAATCCGCGATCTGGTGTGAATGCGTCATTTTAATTGCGGACTGCATCTTAATCTGCACCTTGACTCCACTTAGAGGCTAATGCCCCCCCTCGCAGGCCCTCCTTTAGGATTTACCGTTATTTTTCCTTTCCCGCCTTCCAAATATCACCACTCTCTGAAATAAAATCCTGGGTATACCACTGGTCTAGTAAAACTTGTTGCAAAATCCACAGCGAACACCGATTTTGGTTTAAATAGTTTTAATGTCTGCTCACATAGACTTTCAAATTGGGATATATTGAAACAATTGTCCCTCGACGTCGACCCGCTTTAATTAAAGTTACGATGGAAGTACACGACAGCACGAGAACACTTTTAAGCGAAACAAAGGCAATCAGCTTTTAAAATTATTTTAAAGGTGCAGTGCAGAACGTAAATAGTGGATTATAGTGCTAAGTCGCTCGATGAGGGATTTAACCTCCACTCCTTTTTTTTTTAAAGCTGAAGCGGGCCGGCCATGGATATTCCATATTACCGCCTACCACCCTATATCAGCACTGTTGTTGATGTAGAATGTTAGTCAAAGCCCCACCCCTATCAGAGGATTTTAGGGATTAGATTTGAGGTTATGTTTAATAATACAGAGAGAACAATAAAAATAATAAAAATAAAAAAGGTATAATAAAAGGACTATAAGCAAAAGTAAGAAGAAAACTACTAAAGAACAGACAAAGCATAACAAGCTTCCCCTAAAAAAAGTAATAAGCCTTTTAAACAAAATAAATATTTGAAACGGTTTAAAAGAAATGACTGTGAAATTTGCGTTTGTTATGGTAACCTTGTATTTTTTCTTGTTTTTTTCCTAAACTATCAGTTATAATGCAATATTAGTTTGCGAACCGACATGGTTACTAACACAGGTACTGAAACATGGTTTAATTAGAAATGATTCAAAGGCCTACAATTCTAATATGAACCATTATTTTTATGATTTTTTGAAGATTGTACATTACTATGTTTATTTTTAGTCGCGTTTTTCAAGCACAGCACTAAAAATTGGTATTTAAAAAATATGCAAGAATTTTTTATTAAAAAATAATTCTAAAACACTTCGCAGTTAATGTTTGTCCCAAAAAAGAGTACTAGATTGTGTATTTTAGTCATATTTTTACTTAAATTTCGTTTTTTTCCCTCTCTCCACTGTTTCAAAAAATTGCCTCCTTCTTAAAATTCTCCCACCGTCCTGCTGGGGAGGGAGGGACAGGGCACAGGTCTGCCAATTTAGATGAAAATTTAGCTGAGATAAGCGCACATTATGTTCCAAAATAAACCAAACCAGCCTTTGAATACCCAAGTTTACCGCTATCGACCAACCACGCGCTAACAATATTCGTAATAAAACACTGATTTTTGCAATATATTTTTAAGACAATTATTTATGAGGTTATGTGTTAGGTTATTTATAATTTATGAGGTGTTCCGTGTTCCCCACACGTTCTAATCCGATTTCCCATTTTAAAAAATTTATCCCATCCTGAACATGGTCACTGCGTGATTTGACTATATTGGTTTTACTGCTTTAATAAAACCTAATTTGCATAACAATGAATATTGTTGTTGTATCACGTTTCTCACCATTGCAACTGTTTATTAAATAAAAAAATAAATATTGTCATATTGTTAATAATTAAAATAATATGACACGATAGGAATATTAAATCAAGTTTACAGGCTTTTTGTAATCCCATTATCGTTTGGCTTTTACTTAATGGTGCGGTGCGGAGTCAAACTTTTTGTTTTCGATTTGGTAATTTTTTGTGAAAACCTTACCCTTCCTTGCCCCCAGTAGCCCACAAAAATTTTTTCAACAAAATATCTCCAGTCGTTCAATTATGACCCCCAGAAATGGCGGTTTTGGAGAATGCTGTACGTGACAAATTGTTCAATGGGTATAACGATTTATGTACAAATGATGCATTCAAAGAAAGCGGATATTTTTTACTTTAATTTGATATCTTGATCGTTACGATTGGTGCAATATTTGTCAAAATATTGCGTTTCCTGTACAAAAAAACCCGCAACTTTTTCGTTAAAAACACCAAAGTGATTTTGTGAAGTTTGTCCAACCTTCCTTTCCTTCACTTCGAGTTTTTAGCAAAAAAATCGAGGTTTTTTTGTACGAAAAACGCAATATCTCGACAAATACTGCACCAATATTTACGATCAAGATATCAAATTAAAGTAGAAAATTGCCGCTTTCTTTGAGTGTACAATTTGTAACTTAAATCGCTTTATTCATTCAGCAATCTTTCACGTACAGAATTGTCAAAAAACGCCATTTTTGTGGGGTCATAACTCCTGAACCACTGGAGATATTTTGTTTAAAAATAAAAAAAAAATATCAAAATTTAAGACAGAAAGTTTGACTCCGCACCGCACCTTTAACCACGTATAAAAACTGAATCCTCACAAATTTCACAAAATAAACACTAATATAACAATTTAATATTTGAATAAAAGTTGATAAAAGGAAAAAACCATACCATAACTTAACCCTGATATGTCTGGACATACGCATCTACCTTAGAAACAATTAATACGTTTGTAAATTTGTTGGGTAGTTATTTTATAAGAAGTCGCAAAATCTTCACACTTGTAAAAATTAACAGACATTATGGTGTGGTAAGTTTTCTCCCTATTAAAACAATCAATCAAATTATAACTAAATAATTTACGCCATACATGGGGAAGTGGTCCAAGAGAGCGGGTGTGTAGCGGAGGGGTTGGAATCACAATTCGAGATAGTCATTACAATGTTTTTTCTACATCAAGTTTTCCAGAGTGCATATTATTTTAAAAAAGAAAAAAAATTAGATGGAAAAACTAATTTTTATGATATTTCCCGACATTGTATTGCGAAATACATTTAGAGTGTACTTAAGTTTGAAGCTTTCTAAAAAAAATTTTCTTGAAAAGGATGTGAATCCGCACCCACTTAGTCAAAACTACAGTTTTAACTAGGCAGGTTCGTTGGCTCTCAAGGAAAATATACTACCGTCTCACCACTTAAAAAATAATAATATAAATAATATAAAAATGAAAGTATTTTTTAACCATTGTCAAGTTTATTTTAGTCAAGACTTAAAAATCAAAGAAAAAAATTAACCCTAATCTATACGTGGAGGAAGTTCCTACAATTTCTACAGTGGAAAGCCGTTCATGAATATTCATGGTGTGTCTGTGTCGGTGTCTTCGGAAGAAGAAGCACTGCTGTGTTCCACACTGCTGGTGCAGTTGTCTTCATCTTCACTCTGACCAACTTCGATTCCTCTTTTTCTCCGCGACTCCACACTACAATTTTTATTGATTTTCACAAAGAAATTTAAAAATTTTTGATTGTTTTTGTTTCCCATTAATGTGAAAGCATAAATTTTAAAATAATTATAACATTAAAAGTGGCCAATTGTTGAACTCCAATGCATAATAAATTTATCAGTCTTAATTCATTTACAAAACACACGTTTTTATTGTTAATAACAAATTTCAGTTTTTTTGACTAAATATTTTTCAGTTCGTTATTTTTTTTATTGCAGTAATTCTAACAACCTGATGTTAATTCCTGCGTAGTAGTGGAAAGAAGGGCGAGGAAATCCGTTGAACTCCGAACTGGCGCAAGAAGTGTAGGCGCCCATGTTGTAGAAGAAGAGCCACTCACCCACTTCCATTTCCGGGAGGTGGCACTGGGAACTGATCTGGTCCAGTCCGTCGCAAGTAGGACCCCACACTGAACTTAAATGTTCTTTTGAACCAATCTTCTTCTAAACAAATATCAAAAGGTTCCGAAGAATTCGTCTGATTTACTGTAAGGCCACATTGGTCCAAACCAATATCGGCATTGACAATCATCATTTTGTACAAAGCTATGTATTAAAAAAATACAAGCTGATTGCAGCGTGAAAATGTTATAAGAAAAAGCTGGGAGAATACCCCCCGTAGAGGCAATTTTTAAGTAAATAAAAAAAACTTAAAAACTTGATTATTTTTTATTATTTCATTTAGTTTTTTTCATTGAAGCAGAACCTAGGGGTCCGTGGGGTCTACAGAGCGGCTTCCACGCAGCGACACCGCCCAGATCCAGCAATGGAAATTGTCAACAGCTCTATCTCTTTTCCAGTCAACTTGGACGATCTTCGCCACTGCTGACTGCCGATGCGATATTTCACATCCTTTTTCTATAATCGGCGACCAAAATGGCTGCCGAAAAAACTGATGACTCTGTCTGGAGACATTCATTCAAACCCCGGCCCCAACAAGACGCAATATTTTTGTGCAACCTGTTATAAAATTGTTAATAGAAACAGCGTCTAATGCACCAAATGTAACAATTGGGTGCATCTAAAATGTAGCAACCTACAAAGTAAAACACTAAAACCAAAATTTTTCTTGTAACAACTGCACGCTTTCTCCACATCATAATACAAACTCACATCATAATACAAACTACCTTAAATATTCTGCAATTTAACGCCAACGGAATCTCCAACAAACTACAAGAACTAACAAATTTTTTCATAAATCACAACATTTACATAGCCGCCATCCAGGAAACCAAATTCTCACCAAAATCCAAAGATCCAAATCCCTCATCTCAGACTCACTCCTCACCTCCTCGGACTGGAAAACGGTTACCACATTGAGTTCTGATCACCTCCCAATCATCGTCAGCCTTCAAACCAATCAGACAATAGCACCTAAAACCAGGAAAACTTTCACCAACCTCAACAAAGCCAACTGGACCAACTACAAAAACGAAATAGAAACAAAATTACTTAATTTCCCAGCTCCAACAGAAGTCAAAAAAGATGAAAAAACGTTTAGAAATATATTAATCAAAGCTTCCTCACACCACATACCAGCCGGTCGTCACAACAATTTTCAAGCCAACCTAACTCCAGAAACTATAAAGCTTATCAATGAAAGAGACAACCTACGCAAAACTAACCCACTTTCAAACCAAATACAAGAGCTCAACCGAAAAATGCACAACCAAATCCGCACCAACGCTGCAAAAAATGGCTCTCATATCTGGAAACTTTCAGCCATAAAACCAACTCCTCTAAACTTTGGAAAACCATAAAGTCAGTGGATAACAAACAGTCACCCACCCCAAATTGCGCAATAAAATTCAATGGAAATTTAATCAACTACCCTCAATTACTAGCAAATAACTTCAATAAACAATTCACTCCAAACAAACATTTCAAAACACCTAAAGAAAATTAAAAAATAATTAGAAACATTAAAAAAATCAAACAAGAACCTAAAATTATCACAACCACAGAAGTAGAAAATGCCATAAAATCATCTAACAACTCCAAAGCTTTTGGTCCTGACAATCTAACCATTTTTATAAAAACCTTGGTCCTCTTGGCATTCAATATCTAACTGATCTGTTCAACTTATCACAAAACAAATAGCATACCTACAATCTGGAAAACTGCAACCATAATTACCACTCATCAAACCTGGAAAGGATCTTCTTATCTCTACTTCTTACAGACCAATCTCACTTCTCTACCCAGCAATAAAAGTTTTTGAAAGAAAAATCCAACCAATCCTTCTCCAACATCTACAACACCATCCAGATCAGCACGGCTTCAAACCCAAACACTCAACAACTACTGCTCTCCTTTAACTTACCAACGAAACAGCAACCGGTTTCAACCAAAAAGCTCCGGTTTCAACCAAAAAGCTCCACCCAAACGAACAATAACCACAGAAGTAGAAAATGCCATAAAATCATCTAACAACTCCAAAGCTTTTGGTCCTGACAATCTAACCATTTTTATAAAAACCTTGGTCCTCTTGGCATTCAATATCTAACTGATCTGTTCAACTTATCACAAAACAAATAGCATACCTACAATCTGGAAAACTGCAACCATAATTACCACTCATCAAACCTGGAAAGGATCTTCTTATCTCTACTTCTTACAGACCAATCTCACTTCTCTACCCAGCAATAAAAGTTTTTGAAAGAATAATCCAACCAATCCTTCTCCAACATCTACAACACCATCCAGATCAGCACGGCTTCAAACCCAAACACTCAACAACTACTGCTCTCCTTTAACTTACCAACGAAACAACAACCGGTTTCAACCAAAAAGCTCCACCCAAACGAACAATAGAAGCAGCCTCGGACCTTACCACGGCGTTTGACAACATCACCACAGAAAGTTTAATCAGCAAGATATTAAACAGCACACTTCCAGCGTATTTTCTCAGATGGCTAAGTGGTTATCTCAGAGGCAGAATCAACAAAACTTTATTCAGAGACTCAATCTCCAACCCCAGAATAGTACAAACAGGCGTGCCTCAGGGCTCAGTCATTAAGTCATTTCACCAACCCTTTTCAACTTGTACATACAGGACATACCTCCCCCACCCATAGGTGTTTTTGGGGGGGGGGGACAGAGGGGTGCACCCCCCCCTAGAGCCAAAATTTTGGACCCCCCCCTAGAAAAAATTCCAGGGGGCCCCCCCTCCCCCCCAAAGCTCGAGAGCGGTCCGGACATACCCCACACTAGCGATGCTGACCACACTCCCCCCCCCTCAAGACCAATTTGGAAGTATATTTTTTTATTTATTGTCAAGAACATGGTTTTTTTAGATAAAACCAGTGTTTAAATACACGTTTTAGGCCTAACTAGGCTGTTTTAGTATATAAAATTCAATATTATACCTAAAAACACTTAAATTATTGAGTTTAAAAAATTTTGCTAAAAAATTGGACCCCCCTGACCCCCCTAAATTTGAAATCTCGCACCCGGGGTCGACCCCCTCGCAAAAGCCCGGGGGGGCCGGACCCCCCCCCTAAAAAATTTTGGCCTTCCACCCGGGGGTGGACCCCCCCCTAGCGGACCCGACCAAAAACACCTATGCCCCCACCTGCCGGCGTCAAAATCGTCTCTTATGCTGACACCACAGTCTACTTCACTGGAAACAATATAACCAGGGACGTAGCCAGGGGGGGGGCGGGAGGGGGCGGCCGCTCCCCCCGAAACGGTCGGACAGGAGGAAAATTAAGGATAGTGGTGTTGGGCGGGGGGGCGGCCGCCCCCCCGAAATGGTCGCCAGATAGTAAAATTTGGAGGTATTTAGAGGATAAAAATTCAAAATTTTCTAGCGCCTCGCTAATCGCTCGGCGCCGAACTTTAAAATAATTTTAGTACCCCAATGGACCCCCAAAAACCAAAAATTTGTTCCGCTTCGCTTTGCTCAGAGGTCACTCTCAGTATACACAGCAAAACAAGACGTACATAAACGGTTTCTGTACGTAATTAAACGGGGCATCAGGTGTGGGCTCATGTGGGGGGGGTTTAAAACTTCCACATTTTGCTATTCCTGTGAAAACTATAAATTCACAATAAAACCTAAAAAGTCTTTGAACGTTGGAAGACGGAAGGCGGGGAGTCGAACGCATATGGGGGTGGCACGGGCGTCCCCCATTTTTAAAACTCGAGAAATTATGCTATTACTGTAAAACTTAATAAAAAATGTGGTCTTGCACTTCTGCTTGTTTTAAAATAAGTCAATTTACGATAAAACATTGACGTCCATAAACGGTTTATAACTGGAACAAACGGGGGGATTGGGGTGTGGGTTCATGTGGGGGGGGGGCGCCCCGCTATTATTCAAGCCAGAGAAAAACCATTAGTAACATTGTTTAAAAATGAATATAATTGTGGTTCTGTTTATCAAAATTCATGAAATTCACAATAAAACCTTACAAAGTCCTCAAACACGTTGTAAGACGGAATGGGGGGGGTTGACGCATACAAGGGATACCACCCCATTCTTAAAACTGGAGGAATTATGCTTTTCCTGTAAAAAATAATAAGGAAAATTGGCCCTGTTTTTTTACTAACTCAATATTTAGAATAAAACAAGACGTTCATAAACGTTTTCTGTACGTAATTAAACGGGGCATCAGGTGTGGGCTCATGTGGGGAGGGGGCTCCTCGCTATTATTCAAGCCAGAATAACAACATTAATAATGTCGTTTAAAAATGAATATAAATGTGGTTTTGGTTATTAAAATTTACAAAATTTACAGTAAAACCTAAAAAGTCTTTGAACGTTGGAAGACGGAAGCCAGGGAGTTGAACGCATATGGGGGGGGGGGCGGGCGTCCCCCATTTTTAAAACTCAAGAAATTATGCTATTACTGTAAAACTTAATATAAAATGTGGTCCTGCACTTCTGCTTGTTTTAAAATAAGTCAATTTACGATAAAACATTGACGTCCATAAACGTTTTATAACAGAAACAAACGGAGGGATTGGGGTGTGGGTTCACGTGGGAGGGGGGGGGGGGCGCCCCGCTATTATTCAAGCCAGAGAAACAACATAATAATGTTGTTTAAAAATGAATATAATTGTGGTTCTGTTTATCAACATTTACGAAATTTACAATAAAACCTAGAAAGTCCTCGATCAAGTTGTAAGATGGCAGGCGGCGGGGGGCGGACGCATACGGGGGCACTCCCCATTTTTAAAACTTCCACATTTTGCTATTCCTGTGAAAACTTAATAATAAAAAAAAGGTGGTCATGTTTTTTTTATTAACTCAGCTTACAATAAAACACGACGTCCATATACATTTTATAACCAAAAAGAACGGGGGGGGGAGGAAGGATTGGGGAGTGGGTCCACGTGGGGGGGGGGCTATTATTAAAGCCAGAGAAACAACATTAATATAATGTTGTTTGAAAATAATATAATTGTGGTTCTGTTTATCAAAATTTATGAAATTTACAATAAAACCTACAAAGTCTTTTTAAAAAGTTGGAAGACGGAAGACCGGGGGGGTCAAACGCATACGGGGGGCACCCCCATCCCATTCTTAAAACTGGAGAAATTATGCTATTCCTGTAAAAATTAATAAGAAACGTTGGTCCTGTTTTTTTTAATAACTCAATATTTAGAATAAAACAAGACGTTCATAAACGTTTTATAACAGAAAAAAACGGGGCGGGGGAGATTGGGGTGTGGGCTCACGTGGGAGGGGGGCTACTATTCAAGCCAGAGAAACAACATTATTACTGTTGTTTAAAAATAAATATATTTGTTATTCTGTTTACTGAATTTACGAAATTCACAATAAAACCTACAAAGTCCTCGAAAACGATTTAAGACGGAAGGTGGGGGGGGGGGTCGGAGGCATATGCGGGGCACTCCCCATTTTTAAAACTGGAGAATTTATGTTATTCCTGTTAAAATTAATAAGAAAAGGTGGTCCGTCTTATTTTAATATAACTCAATTTACAATAAAACAAAACGACCATAAACCCTTTATAATGGAAAACAACGGGGGGATTGGGTTGTGGGCTCACGTGAGGGGGCGCTATTATTCAAACTAGAGTTATAAAATGTTTAAAACTAAATAAAATTGCAGTTCTGTTTATCAAAATTAACAAAATTCTTAATAAAACCTATAAAGTCCTCGAAAACATTATAAGACGGAAGGTTGGGGTTGGACGCACATGGGGGGTGCACCCCCATTTTTTAAACTGGATAAATTATCCTTTTTCTGTGAAGACTGTGAAAAAAGATGGTCCTGTTTTTTTAATTTACTTAATTTATAATAAAACAAGATGACCATAAATGTTTTATAACAAAAAAAAAACCGGGGGAGGAAATTGGGTGTGGACCCACAGGGGAGGGGGTGCTATTATTCAAGCCAGAACAACAACATTAATAATGTTGTTAAAAAATCAATATATTTTTGGTTTTGTTTATCAAAATTTACGAAATTTACAAAAAAACCTACAAAGTCTTTTTAAAAAATTGGATGACGGAAGGCGGGGGTGAGAACGCATATGAGAGAGCTTCCCCTCTTTTTAAAACTGGGGAAATTTTGCTATTCCTGTAAAAAATAATAAAAAAAGGGAGCCCTGCACTTCTGCTTGTATTAAAATAACTCAATTTACAAAAAAAAACTGATGTCCATAAATGTTTTATAACCGAAATACACGTGGGAGAGGGTACCTTGCTATTATTGAAGCTAGAGAAACAACATTAATAATGTTGTTTAAAAATGAATACAATTGTGGTTCTGTTTATCAAAATTAACAAAATTAAAACCTACAGTCTCAAACAAGCTGTAACACGGAAAGCGGGGGGTTGGACGCATACAAACAGAGGGGGGGCATATGCACATCCCCCATTTTTTAAACTGGAGGAATTATGGTACTCCTGTAAAAATCAATAAAAAATGTGGTCCTGGGGGGGATTGGGGGGATTAATCCCCCTCAAATTTTTCCCCCACATTTAAAGCACCTTCCAAAAAATCCCCCCTCAAATGAAATCCTGGCTACGGCCATGAGTGTAGCCAGGGGGTCTGAAAGGTGTTTAAATCCTAAATCTAAAAGGTATGTTTGTGAAATCTCTGCCAATGTTACTAATGTAATTTGTAACTAAGAAAGCATGTGTTTACTCTTAAAATCATTAGATAATACATTATTATCCCAAAAACATTGTATTATATGGCTTTATCTAGGTTTATCCCTGCTTTTTATCCTTTTGAAAAACTGGGAGGAAGGGGGCAAAGCCCCCTCCCCTTAAATTTTTTTTAATGAAATCTGCCCCTTTCCAAATTGGAACCCAAGGTTCCAAATGTTTTAATTAATCTGCTTTTCAGTTTTATACTATAAACTTCCATTTTGGAAAATGCAATTAATTTATATTTATTTTAGGGTTTAAAAACAGGCACATCATGAAAACAGACTACTCCAAGGTGATCAGCCAACCAGTTTTAAGAATTCAGAAAAAAATATCATCAAAAAGAACAATGTAACAACAAGAAGCAATGTTTGAGGTTTCCAAATGCCTCGCAGAGGAGAAACATCACAGTTCTGTTGCATATGTTACTCTGTAAATGGAAAACTTTTCCCACTAGAAAAAAAAGACACTCCTCATCAATATGTTAGACCACTGAGGTATCAAAACTTTCTTCGAAATTATAGAACCATAGCTGGAAAACAACTTCAAATTCTAGGGCCTAATAAACACATATGCTACCGGCATTTTCCCAATGGAAAACCTGCTGATGATGCCTCTGATCCCAATGATATACCTTGTTTGGAGCTAGAACACCTTGTATGGGATAATTCCATGGATTTTGAAGAAGTAAATAATGTTGCTATTAAGAAAATGTTTTTTTCTTCAGGATTCTGCACTAAACTGTTAAAATAGAAGAAGCACTATTTGTGTTTTGTTGACAAAAAAACTTAAGTTTTACCTGTAGAAGATGATTGACTATGCCCTATATAAAATAGTTTTGGTAACTCATTTGACCCCCAAAAAGCAAAAAAAATTCCACTTTGCTTTGCTCAGCCGTCAAGTGCCATAATATGCATATTTTTAGCTATTGCTAAGTACTACAGATTAAGCAAAATAAACACTCATGTTTGTTTGTTTTGTGCCTTTCCCCTTCCGAATTTTCCAGGCGCCTATATAGCAATGGGTGAGTGATTTTTTCATATAAGCAAGGGCATAGCGGGGGGAGGGGTTAGGGGGGTTGTAATCCCCCCTCTTTTGGGCTTGCCAAGGTAAAAATTTGAGAGTCCTAGGAGAACAATTTTAAAAAATTTCTTGCGCTTTGCTCCACTCAGAGCTTGAGATTTATATACCTTTTTACAATTTTTAAGTGATGTTTCTAATGAATTTCAAAGACAAATTTTAAAAATTTTTTGTGCTGTCACACAATTTTTAATGGTAATTGGTTTGACCCCCTTAGGATTCCTCCTAGATTTTCAAATGTCATTTACCCTGGGTGAACACCCCCCTGCTAGCTTTTTGACTGTGTTTATCTATTATGGAGTGCAACCCCCCCTTTCTGAAATCCTGGCTACACCCCTGCATATATGTACCCCAAAAAACATGGAGATGGTGCTCATGTGCTTTGGTGTACAGTGTGGGTGTAGTCAGGGGGACTTAGTCAGGGTTTCTAATTCCTTTTTTTTACAAACCAGGCTCTGGCTGTGTCTGCTAACTAAAAAAACTGGCTGTCTGGCTTAACTAAAAAAACATGTTTTTTCTGCTAAAAACATTAGCAGACCTGTGCACTCCCCCAAGTTTCATTGGGGGGCAACTTTTTTTAAAATGGGGGGAAATAAAATGGTGGGGCAAGCAGGGGAGAAACAAAAAAAAGAGAAAAAACAAGAAAAAAAGTGAAAAAAGAAAGGAAAAAGGAGACAAAATGCAAAAATAAGGTATACTAGGTCTTTAATGGCTTAAAATAAATTGAAATAGGCTAAAAACTGCAAAAAATTGCAATGATAGCGTCATTGTGGGTCAAACATTCCATCATAATTGTAGGGTACTTTTTCATTTTTTTGGTGGGGGGATGGGCAAATACTCCAATAAAGCAGGGCAACATTTCCAGACCATTCACAGGTGGGTCTGTTTTAGATAATAGCAGGGACATAGCCAGAATTCATTTTGGGGGGGGTGGATTGTAGTACAAAAAAAATTTCGGGGGAGGGGGGCTCCGCCCACCCCAAAATTTTGGGGGGGAGGGGCGGACCCCTCCTAAATTTTTTAAAACGTTAAAAAAGTAGGGATAAACATAGATAAAGCTGTATAATACACTGTTTTTGGCCTAATAACCTATTATCTAATGTCTAAATAGTGATATATATATATATATATATATATATATATATATATATATATATATATATATATATATATATATATATATATATATATATATATATATATATATATATATATATATGTATATTATAGAAAGTGGCTGCTGAGCAAAGCGTAGCGGAAAAATTTTTTTGTTTTTTGGGGGTCAATTGGGGTACTAAAATTATTTTATAGTTTGGCGCTGAGCGATTAGTGAGCGCTGGAAAATTTTGAATTTTTAGCCTCTGAAAACCCCCAGATTTTACTATCTGGTGACCATTTCGGGGGGGGGCGGCCCCCCCCCCCCACCCAACCACTATCCCTATTTTTCCCCCTGTCTGACTGTTTCAGGGGGTGGCCGCCCCCCTGGATACGTCCCTGGATAATAGGTTATTAGGCCAACAGTGTATTATACAGCTTTATTTACATTTATTCTTTGTTTTTTGAACCTTTTCAAAAATTAGGGGAGGGGAAGGAAGCCCCCCCTCCCCACCCAAATTTTTTTTTTCTACTTAAATCTGTCCCCCCCCCCAAATGAAACCCTGGGTATGTCCCTGATAGGTATACCCCATTTTTAGCATTTTTATGAGACCCCCTAAATTTTAGGAGGGGGTGTCAGCAGATTTGAGAATTGTTTTTGGGGGTATAACTCCCCAACACATCCCCCGCACCTATGATGCACAATGACTTTCCTTATTTTCCCCCTGTGCAACCATTTTAGGGGGGGAAGGCAACGGCCGAACCACCCTTTTCCCTGGTTATTTCCCTGGCCTAAGTATGCAACATGATATTTATATAATCATAATTTATTATGTTAAAACCTAGAAACCTGTCCAAATATCTTTGGCCCTTGTCTATCCAAACATATTTCAGTTAATGAAACAAAACTATAACACATTTCTCAATGTAATATTTACTTCTTGGTAGCAACATAACAGGAAACTCACTGGAAAATAATTTGGGATCAACCAGAAGAACAAATTCTTCCTGGTACTGTACACACGTCTGATTCCTCAGATAACTTAATTGAAAAAATAAA
The DNA here is from genome assembly GCA_030248175.1 of Microlaimidae sp. YZB2_3. Lineage (NCBI taxonomy): Eukaryota > Metazoa > Nematoda > Chromadorea > Desmodorida > Microlaimidae > Microlaimidae sp. YZB2_3. The sequence goes on from JASAMX010000527.1 coordinate 18,775, forward strand.
GCCATTTTCTACTCAAATTTTGAATGTGCCTAAGACAACTAAGTTTGCTCCAGTTTTAATACCTGATAACTTTTATCGTAACCCCAAAGCATTTAAGGTAGAACACCACAGTGCACAGTGATGACAATTTTTAATAAAAGCTAAATACTTGTGATGGGTGGAACTGCAGAACCATGGGAACACCAAAACCAGAATGGGAATTAAGATTTTCCTAAACGTTTAAACACATAAAGGTTTAATAATTGTTTTTTTATAAGATAATACTACATTTTATTGAATAAAAAGCAATATTCTGGTATAAAAAAGGTGTAAAAACAAGAATTTGATTTAAAAATTCATGTTTTGGAAGAAAATTCAGTATAAAGTACTTAAAGTTTTCTTGAGGGGGAGGGGGGGGGGGTAAAGATTAAAATTCTCCAGGGGGGTCAGCAGTAAAAAATTCAAAAAAAGGAGAGCTAAATTTTTTTCGGGGAAGAACCCCAAAAAGAGGGGAGGGGGATGAGATCCCACCCTACCCCCCTTGTTCATCTATATTGTTCACCCTGTTACAATCATGTTATGCCAAAATTTATTTGTTTAATGAGTCCTACTTGTTGTATTGGACAGTGTAACTCTAAATATGGAGGACCTGCCTTGACTAGTTTATAATACAGAACTCCAAACTATTTAAAGAATATTAAACATTTGGTTTAAAATAATTGTTTTTAAATAATTGGTTTAATTACTATTTTTGTATTTTTGCTTGTACTATGTATTATTTTTGGTCAAGTTACCTTTAAGAATTATTAAAAAAACTGCTATTAAATCTTACTGTGGTGCTCTACTTTAAGTTGCACACAAATTTATCACCAGAAACATTTAATTGTTTATATACCTATCTGCAAAGGGATCTATCCCTTTCTGTTACATGGAATGGCCCTTGTAAAACAGGTAGAGAAAGACTAGTAACAAAAGACAATTCCAAATACAGCACAAAGCAACTTTTTTTCATAGTTCTGGTTTGGCTTAAAAGAGGCTTCACATTAGACTTTCTTGCAGAAAATCTTGGGCTATCAGTCAGTTATTTATCTCGAATATTTATTACCTACACATCTATTTTGGCAAGAAAACTAGAAAAACTCCATGAATCCTCATCCTGAAAAAATGCAACAAGTTTTTCCTGAATTTTACCAACATTTTCCAGGAGTAGTACTAATTGGAGATTGCACAGAAATAAAAATTCAAAAACCATCAAACCTACAAAACGCAAAGCTTACTTATTCACCATATTACAATTGCAACACTCAAAAATTTCTTTGCTCAATAACACCTAATGGTTCTGTTAGACAGTGTAGCTCTGCATATGGAGGGCGTGCTTCTGACAAGTTTATAATACGGGACTCAAAATTATTTGAAGAAATTTCCAGCCAATTTCCACAAGAAAAACCAGGTAGGTAATTAGTAAAAATTGGAATGCATTAAAAAGCATGACCAGAAATGTTGTTGGTGTACTTAACTAGAAAATTGCATTTTTTGACTGGTTATTGGTGGAAAACATTTGATACTAAACTAGACCATACATGGCAGGTTCAGGAGTTTAACCCAGATTTAGGGAGAGGGGGCTAAAAATCCAACAGTCATTTTACCCATATAGTTTTTTCTGGAGTGCATTGTACCCATATTGTTTTGTGATTTAAAAAAAAAACCTTTAAAAAATGCTAATTTTAGGTCTAAAACTGGTTTTTAATGAATTTTTTAAACTTTTTATTGCTTAAAACACTTATTTTGACAAATGAGTGTTTTATAGCAACATGATCATCATCTGCAAAAAAAACTGAGGTACTAGAAATAATTGTTTGTTAATAAATCCTGATTTAACTTTACTGTGTAAAGTTACAAAACCGCACATAGGGTAGTGCATTTAATTTCTGCACTTTTCGAAATTAGCCATTTTTGTTTTTGGACTATATCTTTGGTAATCCTGGACAAAATATGACATTTAATAGCTTAAATGAGAGCTAATTATATGTAGATAACTGTCGTAAGCTTTCTATTTGTTATGTTATGATATTTTCATGTGAAATTATCTGATTTATAAAAAATAAAATTGTTACTTGTTTTTAGAACATGGACATTTCATGATTACACAATAAATTGGTTTAAAAATTAAACTGTCCTGGTAAAATTTAGTCTATTTTTCGAATTTTTAGTCCCCATGGTTCTATGTTACGTTTGTGGTGAGCAATCATTATAAAATAAAATTTAATTTTGGCAATTTTCCATTTTTTTAAGAACTGATTTAATTAAGTTAAAAAACAACTTTTGTACAGTGAAAATTTTATGATGAAACTCAATATTGTGAAAGCTTAAAAATGAGCTATCAAACATGAAAATTGGGCCATACAGTGAAAAGTTACATAGGAAAAACAAAAAAGTGCCAAAATTAAATGCACTACCCTATATGGTTACAAAAGATAAATGGTGGGATTGTTATAGCAATTTAGATATTTGAAGGTAGTTTTTTGAATTTGATTTCTGATTCCCCCCCCCCACCTTATGCACCCATGTTTGATCTTATATTGAAAAGCCAAAACCCATTCACCATATGCATACCCAAAGGCATTGATATGTTTCCTGTAAACTAAGGGTTTCTATTGAGAGTAATGACGCCCTGGCATTTTAAGAGCTCTAAAATGTCATATGGTATTTGTTATCACATGATCACGTTTTGCTCTGTGGGATAGCTTGTCAGAGGAGCTAAATATTCTTGCCATTTAGATGTCCCACCCTAACAAACTCATGGAAGACATTTTTTTCATAATCACCCATTCTTTGCGCTGATTGGCTGCACTTGTTGTTGTTCCATGAAAGTGGTGTGAGCAATTGTCAGTTCTGAGCTTTCCCTTTCTTCCGCCAATCATTATGGAATGAATGAATGAAAACAAACATAAATTATTTAAAAACAAACTTAAACAATAAAATAAATCATTATTTAAGTCACAAAATAGAAGAAAGGGAGAGCGCAGAACTGATGATTGCTTACATCACTTTCATGGAACAACAACAAGCACATTCAATCAGAGCAAAGAATGGGCAATCATGAAAAAGATCTCCTTGGTCGTTTATTACTGGCTTTGTGTTCATTGATTTTCAAAAATTCAAATTCTGAATCCTTTTTGGCTGACTTTCTGAGACCTTCTAACACTAAACAATTTCTGATTAAAAAACCAGTTTGGACTAGAGTGGTTTTCTATTGAGACCTTGTTTTTGGATTTAGAAGTTTAAAAACTACAAAGTCATGCTCTACTTCAGTTATTATTATTATTATTAATTCCTTAAAAAGTGCAAAGTTACAAAGTCATAAAAGTTAGCTTCTAGTCAATATTTTTTAGAGAATACCCATGCCTGCAAAAAATACAAACAAATACCTGTTCAATATAACTTAACTTTTATTGAATAGCATGTTTACTTTTTGATAGGTTATATGTTTGACAAAGGCTTAATGGGAATGGAATTTGAAGCGGCTTCAAATGGAGTGCAACTAATAGTACCATTGGACCTTCGAAATAAATCTGGGTACTCAGCTGCTGAATTAAAACAATCTGCCAAAATATCTCACTTCAGAGTCCACGTAGAATGCATAATTAAAATCATTAAAACTTTTCGAATTTTGGATAGAACACAACCATTAAAGTATAAACATTTTATTATTATATTATTCATTTGATTATTTACTACAGAATCTATTTGCTGATAAAAGCCGGGGGGCGGGAGGGGTTCTAAAAACATAAAAATAAACAAAAATAATGAAATTTCCTTTGCTTCACAGAAAATGTACATGGATATTTTATATTAAAGATGAATTCCATCAGCGTAAAATTGGTATGGTGTTTTAGTAACCACTACTTTTTTTTTAAAAATATCATGTGCAAAGAAACATTGTGACATAACTTAATAACAATTGGTTATATAAGCACTGGCAGTTCTTAGTTAACAGGTTTATTCTTTATTTTTTCCTGGCAGAGATTGATTATGCCCTTAATTTCAGCCTGGAAGACTTCAGCTTTAGCTTTTATTTAAATTTCAATTGATTGTGCCATTTAATACATATTCCCCCACCATTTTATTCCCCCCTTGCAGAAAAATAAAAAAGGACCCAAAAATTATGACACCATTTTTTACCTATTATGACCCCATTATTACAAATTTTTTAGTTTTCAGCCTATTTCAATGCATTTTAAGCCATTTTAGACCTATTTTTACCTTCCATTTTAGACCTATTTTTACCTTATTTTTGCTTTTTTGTCCCTTTTTTCCTTTCTTTTTGTCTATTTTTTCTTTCACCCTGCTTGCCCACCCTGTGTTTCAAAAAAGTTACCCCCCATGCCCCCCTTGTTTTGGAATTGCCCCCCACATTATAACCCGAGGGGGGGGGGGCAATGCTCAGAAATGTCATTGTTATGGCATATTTTTGGTGTAGCTATTAAATGTTAAAACTATTAATTCAATTGCTTATATTATCCAATTTAGGGTTGATAAACCGCCTGTTTTAAACCCCACTACTATTTTTGCTATACTTGAGGAGTTAACCCCCCCTTTTTTTCTTAGCAAAGCGCAAATGGGTTTCATTTTTACTTTTTGAATATTGTATTGTAAAGATTAATAGAAATCTTAATGTATTCTAAAACATAAATTATTTAATGTAAAATATTTTCCTACCATGAGCAGACCTATGCACAGTCTGGAAATGCCCCCCTGTTTTATTGGAGGATTTGCCTCCACCCCCCATTTTATTGCCCCCCTCCCTGCCAAAAAATGAAAAAGTACCCTAAAATTAAAATGCCATTTTTGACCTTTGATGATGCCATTATCGCAAATTTTTAGCAGTTTTTAACTTATTTCAATGTAGTTTAAGCCACTTTGGCCCTATTTTTAACTTATTTTCACTGTTTTTTTGTTCCTTTGCCGTTTCCTTCCTTTTTTCCTTTCTCCCCTGCTTGCCCCCTGTTTTATTGTCCCCCTTATTTCAAAAAAGTTGCCCCCCTTTTTGTTGGAATTGCTCCCCCTGGAATAAAACCCTGGGGGCAGTGCTCAGTTCTGCATGAGGGAAGGTTAGTAAAAACAATATTGTCTGTAATATAAAAATATTATATGACATGTACAACTGTACACAAAATTTTTGACCAAAATTTTGTGAGAGACTTTGCACTTTTTGTGTGATTCTTTTAGCAAAAATACCCCATTTTGTGTTGTTTACCCCTGATGCAATTTTTACGCAGTGTTTGTTTTTTTAAAGTTATTGCAGTCAACACTGTTTTCTTCACACTGAGATTATATTTGGCACAATAATAAAAATAGACATGCAATGTAATGCTATGCACATGTGCAACTTTCAAAAATTTAGTTTGTTGTACAGTCAGACACTTCTTTTGTTTTATGTTTTTGGTAATTAACATTTTGGGTAATTTTTGGTAGTTGGTCACTTAATATTTACAACCACACTTTAAATATAAGCAGCAATGCATGTATTTCCCCCTATGCTCCTCTATGATAACCTTTGGAAGGTGGCAATTTTTTAGAGATTTTTAATTCAGATTTAAAAAATTTTTGTTTCTCAGGGCTGAAGGGACAGAGCCCCCCACCCAACCACTTTCCATTTTTCCCCCATCCAACTGTTTTTTCTTTGGGGGGGGGGTGGCGGCCGCCCCCCCCCCTGGTTACGTCCCTGATTGTAACCTTGTAACAATTTCACATTTCTACCACCTTATTTTTATTTTTTTTTCACATTTTTGCTTAAAAATATTTGCTTCACCAAATTTTAAATAAGCATCTTGTCATTCAACCCCTAAACAAAATGCTTAATTGTATAAAAATCACAAAATATTTTACTTTATAGAATGTGCGATAGTTTTGATGCCATCTTCAAAACATGTGCCTTTTTAACTAATTTCATGGATCCGCCTATTAATTTTAAAAGGTAACTAATTTTAAATAATAATTGCAATAATATATTAGGAAAATAACACATTTTTTCTGCCTCACCATCCACAAAGAGCCAAACATTTTTGGCATCCTCATCCATACATTTTTTAACTCACATCTGAGAATTTATTTTCAAAAATTGTTGGGTTGGGTTACAAAAAAACGTTATGTCGCAAGTAGGATTCTTGGAGCCATTGGAAAATTTTGGATTTTTTAGGTTTTGTCTTTGTTTAGGCTTAGGTATAGGTTTTAACAATTCTTATTTTAGCTGTAAGTTCTCTCGGCTCCATTGACCCTCAAGCTTTCAAACTTCCTAGCTGAAGTCTCTTCCCTAAGAAATCCATAGTGTCTATTCCCCCCTTTCCCCTACAACCCCCTCCTAAATTTTATAATGTCATGAGTAATAAACCTCTTTCTCCACCCTTTTGTGACTGTTTTTATCTATGGAAACATGGTAAAAAGTTTTAAACAAGTTTACTTAACACATAGCCAACAAGAATTTACTGGGAAGCTGTCGACATTGTATTTTGTAGAGGCTTACCCCATGCAAAGTTTTTTGCTAAAAGGCATAGGCAAATGGGAACTTAATGTCTATTTGACAATAATTGACATTAGACATTAGATATTAGACATTAGACATTAGATACATTAGACATTAATTGATATTTCACATTAGACCATTTTAAAATTTGCTTGTAAAAATGGGTTAATACTAAAGATTAAATGTCTAATTTTAACAATTATCTACTATACTATATTATTTGGAAATAAAATAGAAATTTTTTAAGGGCAAGAGCAGTGGCGTGCCCAGGGGGGGGGCGGCGGCCACCTCCCCCCGAAATCCCGCGAAGCCGGATTTTTTTGTAAGGGGGGACCCTTACGTTTTTTGAATTTTGAGAGAGAAAAATTTTTTTTTCTTAAATATTAATACAGAAACTTTCCTGATGCCTTCCAAAAGCATATTAATAGTCAAAAAACCAAATTTTCTCCGCTTCGTGGGTAGTTTAATTTGACAATTTATCTCAGTTTTTCAATTTCAAATCGATTTTGCCGCTCAATAGTTAAGGCATACATGTTAAATAAAACTACTATAAACACTATTAACCTTTTATTAACGTTTTAAACACATGTTTTCAGTGGATAGGAATAAAAAAACCTTAAATTTTGTTTTAATTATCATCTGGAATTAAAATTTCTAGTGTATTTTAGCGCCTTAAATTAAAAATTTTCTCCCCGGGGGGCATTCTGCCCCCCAGATCCCCCTGACAAGGGGCTCTGCCCCTTGACCCCGCTGGTGGGCTCTCGCCCCCCAGCCCCCTCATTTCTTGGGGGCTGCCGCCCCCAGACCCCCCTCAGGGTTAGTATCTACCCCCCCCAGACCGCCCCCCCCCCCGAAATGAAATCCTGGGCACGCCACTGGGCAAGAGTTGATTAGCAATTAAAAAAGAAGATTTTTGATTTGGTTTACATATTCCCAAATTAATTCTAGTGGCACCAGTGCCCTCTCCATACCAACTTAATTGTGTATACTTGTAATGTTATGGTTTTTTAGAACAATTAACACTGTTACAGAATTGTCAGCATCACCTGCATTTTCATCTCAGTCAGGTTCTACATCAGTTTTAAGCTCAGAGTTCTGAAGTTTTAGATGGTCTAGTATATAAATTTAGGTCTTAATTAAAATCCGTTTAAATTAAATTATTTTTTAAACAAGTTCTAGTTTAATTAGCTTTAAAGGTGCAGTGCAGAGTCAAACTTTTTGTCTTCGATTTTGATAATTTTTTGTGAAAACATTATCCCTGCCCCCAATAGCCGCAAAAAATTTTTGAACAAACTATCTCCAGGGATTCAGGAGCTATGACCCCTCAAAAATAAAAATTTTTGACAATTATGTATTGCTCAATGGGTATAAGGATTTACATTACAAATTATGCTCTTAAAAAGAGCAGCTAGTTTGTACTCTAAGTTGATACTTTGATTGTTAAGATTGGTGCAATATTTGTCAAAATATTGCCTTTCCATACAAAAAACTGGCAACTTTTTCATTAAAAACACCACTCAATGGCAATTATTTTGTGAAGTTTGCCCTACCTTTCTTTCCTTCACTTTGTGTTTTTAGCAAAAAATCAAAGGTTTTTTGTACAAAAAGCAATATCTTGACAAATACTGCACCATTCTTAACGATTTAGGTATCAGTTTATAATAAAAAATAGCCAATAACTTTGAGTACATAATTTGTAACTTAATTTGTTATACCCATTGAGCAATCTTTCATATACAGAATTGTCAAAAAAGGCCTTGAACCACTAGAAATATTTAGTTGAAATTTTTGTGGGCTATTTGAGGCAGGGGTAAGGTTTTCACAGAAATTTTTGAAATCAAAGACAAAAAGTTTAACTCCGCACAGCACCTTTAAGCAACAATTAAAATTGTTGGAATAAGTAAAAGTGGTTGAAATACGGGATCTTAAATTGTTATGAATGCAGAATTTTTCCACAATGTAGCTTTTATTAATGTAAATTCATAGAATTGAACCATGGGCATAGCCAGGATTTTAAAAAAATGTGAGGGGTTCAATTCTGAACAAAACTGTGGAAAGGAAGGTCCAAGGGATCCAACTCTTAAAATTATAAAAGGGCTTAAAAAATCCACACTATGCAAGGAGTGTTTATTATTAGGTTTTTTTACTTTATAATTATAAATTCCAATAAAATTCCATAAAATAAAGGCCAGATTTTTAACAATCTGGTAGTTTTTGAAAGTTTTCATGTGGTATCCAGGATTTTAAGAGGAGATTGAGTGTGTGTTTTATTCAGAACACCATATTTATTCATTTTTTATTTTTTAAAACAAAAGATTAGTTTTTTGGCTCACCCCCTGTTTTATTTTTCTGGGTATGTTTACGGAAGTATTATTAGAAAATTGTAATATAATTCTTTAAATGTGATATGCTTTAGTGATGTGTTTAAAGTGATAAAAATGGGATTCTTTTGTGTTTGGTTACAGTTTCCTTAAAGGTGCAGGGGATTTCAAGCTTTTTGTTTTCATTTTTGATATTGTTTGTAAAAACCTTATCCCTGTCCCCAATAGCCCAAAAGATATTTTTCAACAAAATATCTTCAGTGGTTCAGAAGTTATGACCCCCCCCCCCTCCACCCTCAAAGAGAAGGCGTTTTTTGACATATCTGTAAGAAAAAGATTGCTCAATAGGTATAATGATTTAGATTACAAATTATGCACTTAAAGAAAGCGGCCATTTTTTGCTTAAACTTGATACCTTGATTGTTAAAATTGGTGCAGTATTTGTCAAGATATTGCATTTCTTGAACAAAAACCCTTGATTTTTTTGCTAAAAACATGAAGTACAGCAAAAAAAGTTGGGCAAACTTCTTAAAATTATTGATATCATGTGGAGTTTTTAACAAAAGAATTGGGGGTTTTCTGTACTGGAAATGCAATATCTTGACAAATACTGCACCAATTTTAACAATCAATGTATCAAATTCAAGTAGAAAATAGCCAATTTCTTTGAGTGCATAATTTGTCTTTTAAATTGTTATACCAATTCAGCAAATATTCATGTACAGAAACAGAATTGTCAAAAAATGCCACATTTAGAAGGTCAGAACTCTTGAATCACTGGAGGTAGGGTAGTGCATTTAATTTTGGCACTTTTCCCAATTGGGGATTTTTGATTTTGGATTATATCTTTAGTAATCCTGAAGGGAATATGACGTTTGATAGCTCAAATGAGAGATAATTATATGTAGATGACAGGCGTGAGCTTTTTATTTGTTATGTTGTGATATTTTTATGTGAAATTGTGTGATTTATAAAAAAATAAAATTGATACTCGTTTTTAGAACATGGGCATTTCATGATTACGCAATAAATTGCTTTAAAAATTAAACTGTCTTGGTAAAATTTAGTGTATTTTCCGAATTTTCAGTTCCTGTGGTTCTACGTTGCATCTGTGGTCAGCAATCGTTTTAAAATAAAATAGTGTAATTTCGGCACTCATATGCTGTAGGTAAAAACGTGTAGGGGTCATAGCACTGCACTTAAACTCGATTAAGAGGGTCCTTTTAAAAAGTGCCGAAATTAAATGCACTTTTTTCCCAAATTTTGCACATTTTGATACCATTTGGCATTTTAGCTGTAATTTTTTCCAGTTACACGTTGAACAACAAGTAGAAGCTTAAATTAAAAAAAAACTGTCTGGAAATAATGATAGGCTTTTAAATTTTTGAAAATGATGATTTTTTACTGAGAAACAATGGATTGCTTGTAAAGTACCGAAATTAAATGCATATTTTTAATTTTGGCAATTTTTCGTTTTTTTAAAAACTGATTTAATTAAGTAAAAAAACTACTTTTGTACAGTGGAACTTTTGTGACGTAACGCAGTATCGTGAAAGCTTCAAAATGAGCGATTTCAAAATCAAACATGAAAATCGGGCGATACAATGAAAAGTTACATTGGAAAAACAAAAAAAGTGCCAAAATTAAATGCACTACCCTATGTTGTTGAAACAACTTTTGTTGGCTATTGGTGGCCAGGGGTAAAGTTTTCACAAACAAAAATTTTTGTCACAAAAATCTATTCATATTTTTGTAATTAACCCAAAAATAAAATTAAGAGTGGGACTTAAGTATATAGGAAAAATACCAAAAATTTTAGGATCCACCTCAGAGTATTTTATTATTTTTTAAAACAAAAAAATTGTTTGTTTTTAACCCCCTGTTTTGTTTTTCAGGGTATGTTTATGGAGGTATTATTATAAAATTGTAATATAATGCCTTGATTGTGATATGCCTTAGTGATGTGTTTAAAGTGATAAAAATGTGATTTTTTTAGTGTTTCATTGGTTACAGTTATCTGAAGTTTAAGCATAATTTTTAATATTTTAATACTTGTTTTTGTTTACACTTTTTGATAAAAGGTTTTTAGGATTATGCACTCTAAACTCAGCATATGTTTAAACTCTTTTGTTTAATTTGGAAAAATTTCACTAATTAAAAATGTTAGTCAAAAAAGTCTATTTATATTTAAGTAATTAACTATAAAATATAACTAATATAGGGGGCATAACTATACAGACTAAAAAAATTAAGGATCCACCACCTAGTATATTTATATACCTAAGATTATGCCTGTGGCTCATCCTTAAATCATTTTTATTATATCCAAAAATTTGTCCCTAATAGAAGTTTGTTTTGAAACATTGTAATTAATGTGTATAATAATTTGATTAGTATTAGCAAAAATATATAATATACCGAAAAATGTGCAACTCCTATATAAAAAAAGTACAGAAAAGGTGGCCTTTATAATGAGCCTCTCCATTTAAATGACACTCTCCACTATAATGGCATAGTAGCCATTTTAATTCGGCGAGTTAAAATGGAGAGGAAGCTATTATAATAGCCATTTATTGACTTAATTTCACTCATATATACTCACAAGTCTAATACTGTCGGGGCCGCACGAGTTTCTGCGTGTTGGTTTAATACTATCCAACACGCAGAAACTCGTGCGGCCCAGACAGTATTAGACTTCTGAGTATATATGAAGTCAAATTAAGTCAATAAATGGCTATTATAATAGCTTCCTCTCCATTTTAACTCGCCGAATTAAAATGGCTACTATGCCATTATAGTGGAGAGTGTCATTTAAATGGAGAGGCTCATTATAAAAGCCACCTTTTCTGTACTTTTTTATATAGGAGTTGCACATTTTTCGGTATATTATATATTTTTGGTATTAGTGTATGTTAGTTAAATTCTAATACCTTGACTGTTTTTTTATATGTTTAAACAAAAAATGAGGTCCTCTAAGTTACAATTATTACAATTACAATTCTTTGGAAAATATTTTAGAAAAATTAAATCATTATTAAAATTATTGTTTAGTGGGCCACACCTTAAAGGTGATGCATATTTTTACATAAATTTGATTAGTTTCAGTGTAATGTTATTACTATTGTAATACTTTGATTGTTCATATTTTTATGTATTGCTTTAAAAAAATAGCTTCCTACATGTAAAAGATTCCTAACTAATAATTTAGTGGAGCAAACCTTTAAATTGATAGTTGCATATTGTTTCATAAATTTGATTGTTTTCAGTGTTATGTTAAGTTGATACTTGTATATTGTTTTATAAATTTGATTAGTTTCAGCGTGATGTTAAGTTGATAGTTGCATATTGTTTCATAAATTTGATTAGTTTCACTGTTATGTTAATTTGATAGTTCCATATTGTTTCATAAATTTGATTTGTTTCAGTGTAATGTTAGCACTATTGTAATACTTTGACTGTTCATATTTTTATGTATTGTTTAAAAAATGAGCTCCCTAAATGTAAAAAATTTATAACTAATAATTTAGTGGTTAGTGATTCAGTTGATAGTTAGATGTTGTTTCATAAATTTGATTATTTTCAGTGTAATGTTGGTAATATTGTAATCATAGGTGTTTTTGGGGGGGACAGAGGGGTGCACCCCCCTAGAGCCAAAATTTTGGACCCCCCCCTAGAAAAAATTCAGGGGGGCCCCCGCCTCCCCCCCAAAGCTCGAGAGCGGTCCGGCCTGACCCCCCCCTAAGCGAGGCTGACCCCCCTCCCCCCCCCTCCCGACCAATTTGGAAGTATATTTTTTTATTTACTGTCAAAAACACCGGTTTTTAGTTAAAAACAGTGTTTAAATACACTTTTTAGGCCTAAATAGGCTGTTTTAATACATAAAATTCAATATTAGACCTAAAAACACTTAAATTATTAAGTTAAAAAAATTTGGCTAAAAAATTAGACCCCCTCTAAATTTGAAATCTCGCACCCGGGGTCGACCCCCCCTAAAAAGCCAGGGGGGTCCGGACCCCCCTGGACCCCCCAGGACCCCCCCCTCAAAATTTTGGCCTGCCACCCGGGGGGGGGCCCCCCCCAGCGGACCGGACCAAAAACACCTATGATTGTAATACATTGACTGTTTATACTTTTAGATATGTTTAAAACAAAGATCAGGTCCTCAAAATTCCAAACATTTTTTAAAAGGTTTAAACAGTTAAATTTATTTACAACATATAAGTTAGTGCACCACACCTTTGACTATTCCCATAATAGCCTTTTCCCTGTTTCAATTCTGAAACCTTCATATTACAATAGTAAAACCTTTTGTTTACATAAACTTCAGTGTTGTAAACTCTAGGTAACACCTAGGTTGTATCTAATACAGTGTGTCAGTGCACTTAGGTTATATCAGTGTATTTACATATTACTATCCAGACCTGTGCAGGGTCTGAAAATGCCCCCCCCCCCCCGTTTTATTGGAGGATTTGCCCCCCCCCCCCCCCCCGTTTTATTGCCCCTCCGCCAAAAAATGAAAAAGTACCCTAAAAATATGACACCATTTTTGACCTATGATGACGCCATCATCGCAAATTTTTTGCAGTTTTTAGCCTATTTCAATGTATTTTAAGCCATTTTAGACCTATTTTTACCTTATTTTCGCTTTTTTTGTCCCTTTTTTCCCTTTTCCCTTCTTTTTTTTTCTTTTTTTCTCCTTTTTTTCTCTTTTTTTTCTTTCCCCCTGCTTGCCCCCCCCGTTTTATTGCCCCCCCGTTTCAAAAAAGTTGCCCCCCCATTTTGGAATTGCCCCCCCCCGCGTTTTAACCCCGGGGGGGGGGGCAGTGCACAGGTCTGACTATCATAAGCTTTAACTTCTTATTTTGCTTGCTCATTGTACATAAATTGTTCACAAAGTATTAGGTTCAATCCTCCTTATACCTAGTTTGGTTCAGTGAAGTTTACAATGGTTAGGCATTACTGCCATAAAACAGGTTTTTTGGCCTAGAGGCTGTTTAAGTATTTTAAAATTCAATATTACACCTAAAAACACTTAAATTATTGATGTAAAAAGATTGTTAAAAATCTCCCTGACCCTCTCTAAATGTGAAATCTCCTGAGTCAACCCCTCCTAAAAAGCCAACGGGGCCCATACCTCCCCCCCTCAAAAATTTTGGCCTTCCACTTGTGGGGTGAACCCCCTCCTTCCCCCAGCAGACCTGACCAAAAACATCTATGGGAATGGAGCAAAGGCTATTGTAGGAATGGATTAATGTGATAGTTGAATATTGTTTTATAAATTTGATTAGTTCCAATGTAATGTTAGTGCTATTTTAATATTTTGACTGTTCATAATTTGAAATTTGTAAAAAAGTAGGTTCTTAAAATTCAAAACATAATATCAGACCTGAGCATCCCCCCCTTGGGGGGTTTTTATTGGGGGGGCAATTCCAAAATAAGGAACTTGGGGTTAATGAAACAAAGGGGAAGGGCAAGTAGAGGAGAAAGAGGAAAAAAAGGACAAACAAAAGAGAAAAAAGGACAAAAAGGTGTAAAATGGCTTAAAAAGCATTTAATTAAATAATACACACAGGAAAAATTTGTCAATGATGGTGTCATAATAGGTCAAGAATGGCCCCATAATAATGGGTTTTTTTGGTCGGGTCCGCTAGGGGGGGTCCACCCCAGGTGGAAGGCCAAAATTTTTTAGGGGGGGGGGGGTTCCAGACCCCTCTGGCTTTTTAGGGGGGGGGGGTCGACCCTTTTTTAGTGCGAGATTTAAATTTAGGGGGGGGGGTACAATTTTTATCAAAATTGTTTTAACTCAATGATTTAAATGTTTTTAGGTCTAATATTGAATTTTATGCACTAAAACCGCCTATTTTGGCCTAAAAAGTATATTTAAACACTTTTTTTAACTAAAAAACCTTGTTTTTGACAGTAAATAAAAAAATATACTTCCAAATTGATTGGGGGGGAGGGGGGTCAGCCTCGCTAGGGAGGAGGTCAGGCCGGACCGCTCTCGAGCTTTGGGGGGAGGGGGCCCCCTGAATTTTTTCTAGGGGGGGTCCAAAATTTTGGCTCTAAGGGGGGTGACCCCTCTGTCCCCCCCAAAAATACCTATGCCCATAATTTTTGGTAAATTATTCATTTTTGGGTGGGGGGCAAATCCTCTAATAAAACAGGGGGCATTTCCAGACTGCACAGGTTTGATATATCTGTTTTGATGTTTGTGCTAATGTAGTTCTGTGACTCTTAATAATTTGAAATATGTTTTAAAAAGATGGTCTTCTGCCATAATATACTGGGAAACACCTTGAAATGCTTAATTGGCCTAAATGAATGTTTACTAAATTTAATGATTACTTGTTTGTACTGTAAATATGAAGTTGCAAATATTTTATTATTAAAAGAAATTAAAAAAATAGTTTTTTGTTGCAATAAATACACATACAAATAATATGCGCAAACTGTGCCAACTTTGAACTAGCCCTGTAATGAAAAGGCATTTCATTTCAAAAACTTGGGGGGGGTTCAGGCTGTACCTCTCAAGCTTGGGAGGAAGGGGACTGTTACATTGTTTCAAAATTTTGGTTCTAGGGAGGGGGTCAACCCCTCTATGTCCTCCCCTAAGAACACCTATGGGAGGAGGGGGGTCCTAGCCCAGACCAATCTCAAGTTCAGGACCAAAAGGGGTTCCCAGAATGTTTTATGGGAAGAAAGTATAAAATTTTGGCTCTAGAGGGGGGGAGGGTGTGGAACCTTCTTGACTTTATCCAAATTTTTTGGTGCCTACTACATGCCTTAACATACACCTCTATCTTTTAGGCAGATTTTGCTGCCTACAACTTAGTTCAGGCAGCATTGAGCTTTCTTTACTGGCTTAAAACCCATTAAGGACAACTCACAAAGCTGCTTCTGGTACATGGAATGTAGGTTATTGGCAGTGGATGTGGCCAATAGGTAGGAGCAAAGCTGGAGGTAGTAAAAAAACTAAAATCTACCTTGGTGCAGGCAGAAGGCATCTCTGCACAATGGAGGCAGATTAGAAAGAAGGTTGCAAAATTTTTGATCAAGATAGAAACCCACTTTTTCAAATAAATCATCCTTAACGTATTACTATCTGTGAAACTAAATCTACTTGTATTTTTAAATGCATTCACAACCTTTTTCACAAAAATGTGGTAATGAAGTTTTATGCAGCAACTTTATTTGGTTAAAAAATTGCAATTGTCTGAACTTTTAAAATATAAACTAATATTACAACAATTAAAAACAATTTATCTCTGCATAAATAAGGCAATGAAATTACAAATACATTTTTAGCAATTTTATTGTAGTGTGTAATTTATTCTTCCTGTGTTAAAAATTTGAAAGCAAAAATACTGCCCCTTTTTACTAAGCTCATAGAAAACTTTCCTTTCACTCTCATGGAATTGATAGTAATTAATACTAATAGAGAAACATTGATTTGAGACTGACTAAATTTCTTCTTTCTCTAAAAAAATTTGGCCAGCAATTAGAGTATTTAAATGTTAGTTTTAAAATAATGAGATTGTTTTTTTAAACATTTCTGGCAGTAATAATCATCCAGCAACATAAATTTAGAAGTTTCATAAATGTCCTTTAATGCTTGTATCAGTTAAAAAAAGCTTCTAAAATAAATCCTAATGTTAATACAACACAATATTTGTTTAATAATAATTGAATTGTTCAGGGTAAAACCTACAAATGAATCACTTTTTAAATTTTTTTTTTAAACAGTAGATGTAGACAATGCTGGAAGAAAATATTCAGAATAAAAGTTTGACAGT
Source organism: Microlaimidae sp. YZB2_3 (assembly GCA_030248175.1). Lineage (NCBI taxonomy): Eukaryota > Metazoa > Nematoda > Chromadorea > Desmodorida > Microlaimidae > Microlaimidae sp. YZB2_3. Next base: position 35,391 of record JASAMX010000527.1, read on the forward strand.
TGATTGTGCATTTTTTCTCGCCAAAATTGAAAATTAACATCCTCATGAATTATTTTTAGTTCTCCAGCTGTTGCTATGGCTAAAAATCCTTCTGTGCAACCTGTTAATAACATTTGTCCTTGCATTTGTTTATAGTGAGGACCATTTTTATTCAATGCCACAGAATCAGTCTAAAATAGTAAATTTCAGTATAAATCATACATGGGCACGGGGAGGGGGGGTTAACCCCCCCAAATTCTGAGAAAGGGGGTTCAACCCCGCCACTCAGAAGTGGGGGGAGGAGAAAATGTTAACCTTTCATTTTGGAAAAATGAAGAAAAAAATGTCCTTAAAATGACTTCTAACTGCCTCCAAACTTAATTGTTAAGGTCAAAATAAATGTTTTAAGCAATAAAAATCTCAAAAATCCAACAAATATGGCTTTTTCACCTAAAATTAATATTTTTTTACCTGTTTTTTTTATAAATCAAAAAAATTATATGGGTGAAAAATGCACTCCAAAAAACAATATGGGTAAAATGATTTTTTTGGCTTCTAAACCCCTCCCCCCAAATCTGGGTTTAGTCCCCTACCTCCACTCCAAACCAACTTGCCCATGTATGGTTATTAATGTACAAAAGCAAAAAAAGGATTTCTTAGTGTACCCATTTATGCTTTTAAAATGCATCAGGAATGTTTTTGAATTTATATGTAAACAAACAAAAATTTTCTCCCAAAATTCAGAAAAGATAAAAGACCCTTGTAATGAAAAAATTGGCCTTTGTGTCAGGCCGTTGCCTCCCCTCTATAACATAACTGTACAGGCATCCTGGACTCCCCTAAAAATTTATTCCTTCCATCCAATGTACTTACACCCAATGTACACAATGTACTTAAAAAGAGAAGAGACCAAAAACAATTAGCCAGGTATAACCCCAAAAAGCTGGGAGCATAAATGAACAAGGGGGGTAGGGTGGGGCCCACCCCCCCTAGCCTCCAAATTTTGAGCCCCCCCTAGAAAAATATCCAGGGGGGACCTCCCCTCTCCCCCAAAATTTTCAAATTTTTCACCCCTGACCCCCCTCTAAATTTTGAAATCTGACCCCCCCTCCCCTCTCAAGAAAATTTTAAGTACTTGTTTTATACTAAATTTTCTTGCAAAAACGTGAATTTTTAACACAAATTCTTGTTTTTACACCCTTTCATACCTAAATATCGCTTTTTATTCAATAAAATGTATTATCCTATAAAAAGAACTATTATTAAAGTTATTATGGTTTAAAACTGTTTTGCTTTGGACACAGGACCCAACCTGACCCCCCTCTAGATTTTAAAATTTCCCACCCAGGTCAACCCTCCCCCCTAAAGAGCTAGGGAGGGGGGGTTCAACCCCCCTCCTAGATTTTGAAAAGTCATTTACCCGGGGTAAACACCCCAATAATTGTTTGTTTTTAAAATTGCAGTGGCCATTTTGATGAGCTAAAAAGGCTAAAATATTTGGACTCAATAAATTGAAACATAAAAAATAGTTATTATTTATTTACCTCACAATTAAATGAAAAATTGTTTTTTGCATGTTGCTTTTGAAAAAATTCTTCCAGTGTGGACTCCCAGCTGCTTGCTGCACATTTAATTTCTAAAGGGAAATATTCCTCCCCATGAGGGTATTTAAAAATCAGAATTTGATCAGGTGATGTAGCCAAATGAGGAAGAGAGGGATTAACAACTAGTCCAACAGTCTCATTTCAAATTCACATTGATATTTTTCTTGAAATTTTTTAAGAGTTCTTTCAGCAATGCTGCTTTCTTTCTGATGTCCTTTTTCTGTTGCCCAATTTGAAAACGTTCGTTGATTGACCAATGACTCAGCTTTTTTCTTTTTGTCTTTAGAAACAATAATGCTGTGAAAATTAGATGATGTTAACCCTTTTGTAACGTTGACTTTTCCATTCATCACAATTAGCTTTGACAAGAATAATACTTAAGTTTGTTAATTTGTAGGGGGTCTATTGAAAAATATACATCATTTAACAAAATGTGCTACTGCTGCATGTGTATAAATTAACAACAGTTACAAAAAAAAATAAATACCTCAAGACTTATCACTTTTTTTAAAAAAATTTGAGAAAGGGAAGATTCCAGACTATATTACAGACCTGTGCACTGCCCTCCGGGGTTAAAACGGAAGGGGGGGCAATTTCAAAATGAAGGGGGGCACGGAGGGCAACTTTTTTGAAACGGGGGGGGGGGGGGGGCAAGCAGGGGGGAAAGAAAAAAAAAGAGAAAAAAAGGCGAAAAAAAAGAGAAAAAAAAGGGAAAATGGAAAAAAGGGACAAAAAAGCAAAAATAAGGTAAAAATAGGTCTAAAATGGCTTAAAATACATTGAAATAGGCTAAAAACTGCAAAAAAACTTGCGATGATGGCGTCATCATAGGTCAAAAATTGCATCATAATTTTAGGGTACTTTTTCATTTTTTGGCGGGGAGGGGCAATAAAACAGAAGGGGGCAAATCCTCCAATAAAATGGGGGGCATTTCCAGACCATGCACAGGTCTGATATTATGTAACAAGTAAGATTTTAATGTGATATTCTTCCTTAAATTTTTGTTTTTTTTTTTGCCTGAAATTTTTATTGTCGTAATCTCAGAGAGAACAGATGTATGGGTTGCAGCAAAATTATTTATTTTTGACAAACAAAAGGGGAAGTGCCATTAGAGACAAGGTCACTTTAGACACAACAGAACCCTATTTATTTACATATAAAATACCCATTTTTTTAGAACACAAAAACTTGCAGATTTTTTGTAATAAAGGAAACTACAATAGAAAAAATCTTGTAGCCAAAATGAGACAATAAATCATTATTGAATTAGCACATTCTTGCCTTGCTCAACTGTATTTCTTTCCAACTGTTGACACTCTTCCAAATTCAGTTTTAACTCATCAGAAATAAGATCGAATTCAGCTTGTGACAAAGCTAAAAACGATGATTTACAACAGAAACCAGGGGTGTAGCCAGAATTTTAGACAGGGGGAGGTGGGTTGCACTATTGAAAACACCAGTGGAGTGTCTGGGATTTCATTTTGGGAAAGAAAATCCTAGTGAGATTTTGGGTCTGGGAAAGGGGTGAATACTAACCCTGAAAGGGGGTCTGGTGCCCCCCGGGCAGGGGTGTAGCCAGGATTTTGGAAAGGGGGGTTGCACTCCATACAAATTTTTTAAAAGGGGGGTGTAGGGGATTGTACTTTAAATTTTCAAAATGTACAAAGAAACACTTAAAAAAGGGTAAAATTTTTGGCGCTCTGTGCTGTGATTCTTTTTGCTAATATTAGCAGTGTTTTTAAGTTAAACTTAAAAAATTTTTGGTTTAAATAGGTATAACATTAAAAATCGTGAAATAACATGAAAAAATTTTAAAAAATCTCTTTGAAAATCATTAGGAACATCACTTAAAAGTTGTAAAAAGGTAGATAAATGTTGAGCGCTGAGCGGAGCAAAGTGCTCACTCTAGTCTAAACCTGTTTTTTAATTGGATATTGTTTAGTGTTAGAAGCATAGGTGGGCAGCCATGCCAATTTTTTTTTGGGGGGGGTGCATATACCTGACCCCCAAAAGTTAAGGGGGATGTTCCCAAAATTTTGTTTGGGGTATACCTCAAATACCCTATTTTTAGCATTTTTATTACTGGGACTCCCCAAATTTTAGGGGGGGAATACTGGTGATAAATTTAAATAATGTTAACTATGTAAATACATGGCAATAATGTGAATGGATATTGTAGCGATGGATCCCAAGTACAAATTTCTTTTTCATCCAATAAAATAGTAGTTTCCTGAATGTCACGTTGTCCTTCTGATAGTCTCTCCTGAATTATATCAATGACATAACCACCATGCTAATGTTGTTTTAAAAGAACCTCAAATTGCAATTTAGGATTAATGACATTTTTACATGAGCATAGCATGAAGGTGGGAAGGGGGATCAGAGTCCACCCCCCCTATTAGCTTTGAAATTTTGGACCCCCACTTCTACAAAAAAATCTATGGCCCCCTTCCCCCAAATTTTTTTTTTATTTTGACATACAACCTCTCTCTAGAATTCTCAATCAACCCCTCTTTCAGGTATAAATTTAGGTCAAAATTTACTGTCACAAACATGTTTTTTTAGTGAATGAAAAAGAGTACTTTTGTACTCTTTTTATATGTAAATGCTTATTTTGGTGTATAAAACTTTATATTAGTGCTAAAAAACTTGAATCAAAGATTTAAAATAACTTTGTTTGGAAACCAGACCCCTCTTGAACACCATCTAGATTTTAAACTAGCCTACCCTAAGTTGACCCCCTCTAAGAAGCTAGGGCACGTAAGGAAGGACCATAGGTGGGCGGGGGAGGGGGTTATACCCCCAAAAATCTTAACTATAGCCAAAACCCTCTAAAATTAGGGGGTACCCTTGACACCTCCTCCCCTAAAATTTGGGGGTCTCACTATTAAAAACGCTAAAAATGGGGTATTTAAGGTATAACCCACGAAAATTTTTTGGGACACCCCTCAAATTTTGGGGGGTCAGGTATAACCCTCAAAATCTGGGAGGCTGCCCACCTATGGCAAGGACCCCCTGTATTGCCTCTTAGCTTTCAAAGTGCCACTTACCCAAGGGTAGACACCTTTCCCCTAGCTTACCACTCCATGCTCATGACGTTGTAATTAGCATTTTTTTACTGTGGAAATCAAAGTGGGGTGAGTAAATGTACGCTTTTAGACTACTAAAATTTAATAAAACTTATAAAATAACACAATTTAAATGATTTTAGCTTATCACATATAATATAAAATTATTGCTATGGCCTTATAATTCTGAGAGCTTAATTGACTTTATCAGGTTTTTATTGCCATACAAATTTCTCTAAAAATGAGAAATTTGTGACCAACGTGCTGACAAGGGATGTGGCATTTTTTTACTGTGGTGAATTTGAACCACTGCTGTAAGGTTTTATATACATTGATATATTATATTCTATTAGAAGATTATATGCTATTAGAAGATTATATGCTAAAAATAAAATGAAGAAATCCCCATTTTCGCTTTTTGACTCAGCTGTAGAATCACTAAGCATATTGATTATTTCCATTAAAATACTAAAACAAAGCATATTGTATTTAATTTTTTGGGTGAATTTATTATAATGATCTAAGAATCATTCTGTTTTTTGAGACATGTCAAAGAAATGACCAGCACTGAGGTCAGAGGTTTGGTTTTAAAAAATGGTGGATATGTTCCTGATATTGTTCTGTAGCTATATGAGGGCAATCAGGTGCTGAAGCGCTAAGTTGTAAATTTAGTTCTTCTATTTCACCATCCAGAGTAGGAAAAACTTGATTGCTATAAAACTCTGAAGGTTTGACACCACAAGTTTTTTTCTTTTTTATAGGTATTTGATTGATAGGTTTTGGTTGTAAGGGTGTTTTTCCTGGGTTTTTCCAAGAACAAAGAACATCAGTTGTTGTAGCATTGTCATCCGGAATATAAGTGAAAGATTGGCACTTTAAAAGAGCAGTGTCAATATAGTAGTAGGTAGGAATAGAGTCAGGAACAATATGTCAAAAAAAACAAAATTTAAAAATACATAGTATTCTATTTATTTTATACAAAGGAGTAGAAAAATTTTTAAAAAGAGGGGGAGCATGGAAGTTTTTGTCCAAACGCAAGAGGGTTTTGTTTTGTCAGAACGCAAGTTTTTTGTCTGAACATTGTGAATCCAAAAATTTTTGGGAGGTCTCAAAGGGTTTGGGCTAGTCTGGGTTGTTATGGAGTACACCCATACATGGGCAAGTTGGCTGGAGTGGGGGGTTAAACTTGGAATAAGAGGGGTTTAAATCCACGAAACGCATTTTACCCATATTTTTCAATTTTGAAATAAAAAAAGTAAAAAACGCAAATTTTAGGTCAAAAAACCGTTTTTGTTGCATTTTTGAGCTTTTTATTGCTTAAAACAATTATTTTGACCTTAAACATTAGGTACAGAGGTAGTTAGAAATCATTTAACCCCCCCAACATGCCCATGTATGGGTACACCCCCAGGTGCAAGATTTCAACCTCTCTCCAGACAGTTCTTATTTAACACATGCTTATTACCTTTAAAACTCTGAGTTTGTTGGTGGTGTTTACACATGAAATAAAAGTAGAAACATTATTGATTCTTGGATTTTTAAAACTAAAATTTTGTTTGTAAGTGATCATAAAAAGATTTTAAAGAGGCAATAAGTGTGTAATTTGGTTTTGAAACTTTTACAATTTTTTGACAAAATTTTGAATTTCATCTACTGATATTTAATGAAAATTGGAAATGAATTTAAAATTATAATTGAACTGCACTTTTAATTGTAGAATATATAAGAGAAGTGCAGAAACGTGTGAGCAACCTTCAGCAGCCCTAAAAAACATACATAAAGTTTAATTGTATTAAAATATCTTATACTGTTCCCTTAAAGGAGCACTGTCACAAATCAAATTCCTATATTTCACAAAACACATTACTCCTTTAATACTGAACTGATTGAGTTGAAATTTAAAAACACTGCAGCCTTATAGTAGAGCACTCTAACTATTAAACTTAAATTATACAGGTTTGTTATTAAAGGAGCAGTTCACTGGGTACAAGGGTGTAGTTAGGGGGGTTGTAAGGGTAGCAACCCCCCTCTTATTTGGGGACATGAAACTAAAAATTTGTGGGTTCACAGGGAAGAAATTTTTAAAATTTTCTCACACTTTGCTCTGCTCAGTGCTCGACACTTAACCTTTCTATAGCTTCTAAATTATGCTTTCAATGAATAAATGAAAATTGATGAAATTTTTTCTGCTATAGCGCGATTTTTAATGTTACAAATTTTAATGCTAATGTTTTTTGCATTTAACTTAAAAAGCACTACAAATTGAAACAAAAAATGACTTGGTGCAAAGCATAAAATTTTTTACCCCCTTTTATTGTCTTTTTAACAGTGTGTTGAAGTCTTACAACACTCTACAAGATACAAACCCCCTTCAAAAAATTTGTATGGAGTACAACCCCCCTTAATTCCAAAATCCTGGCTACACCCATGGACAGGGGAAGGTATTTTCTTAAAATTTGGGGAGGGTGGAGCTTTCCCTTTCTTGAAATTTTTAAAAATGTTAAGAGATAAACATAAATAAAGCTGTATAATACACTGTTTTTGGCGTAATAATGTTGTATCAGCGGGGGGATGTACAGGGTACCTCCAAATTTTAAGGGGGTGTCAGCTATAATTGGAATTTTTGGGGGGTACTATAACCCCCCTACCAACCCCCCTCCCCCCTGCCCACCTATGGAAGCAGTGGCAGATCGTACAGGCACAGTTCTGAATGATGACTAAATTAAATACTGTGCTATAAAATTTTATTGCAAAAATGACAAGTTGGGAAAAATCATAACATCTGAACATTTTGGGGTTTACCCTCCATTTCGACTAACTACTTGCCCATTGCGTACATAGATGACAATGGTCGGAAAAGCTAGGGGGGTGGTTACCCAGGGTAAATCGAATTTTGAATTCTAGGAGGTGGAATCCAAACCCCCCTAGCTTTTTTTTTGGGGGGGGGGTCGACCTGGGGTGAGAAATTTTGAAATCTAGAGGGGGGTCAGGTGGGGTCAGGTGCAGTAATATTCAATGAAGCTCTTCAATTATTAGTTTAACTTCTAATTTTTTTCACATAGCAAAAAATAAAGCTACAAATTAGGAATGGTACTCTAATTTAAGGATTTTTAAAATTGCAACGTGGTGAAGTAGTAACTGCTACAGAATACTGAGAACAATAACTTACGATCCACGGCAATTGCATTGAGCACCACACGGATTTCCATTGATCTTCTTTATTATTACAGCTGAATTGTATGGTTTGACATTGGACTGGGACGGATCAACAAAAGCTCTTAGGAAACAGAAATGTTCCTACAGAAACAATTATTATGTTAAATTTTTATTGAATAAATTAGGAAAAAAAAGAATTCCCAGGTTTATTTTCCCCATTTGGCTAAAACCACACCCTACCTAAAACCACAAACAGAAATGAGATTATTTTGAAGATAGCTATACTATCTTTTAAAAAAACTTTTGGTGCACAGTGGTGGATTTTTTTAAACCTTGGTATGTGGAAAAAAACAGACCAAAAACAAAGTAAAAAATAGGGCAAAAAATTTCCCCTGCTCAACCACTATCCTTATTTTCCCCCTGACACCCAGCTCACAAGAAGGGCAGCTGCCACATTCTTGTTCCCCCAACATCCCTGTTGTACAACAAGCCAAATTATCAAAAAAATAGCATAGCATGGTAACTACTATGTAAGATGATCTAAACCTTACATAAGGGTCTAAGTTGATTTGACTAAAATTCTATTCATATTTCTTTATACCATAATCCTGCACTGTACCAGCAAAAAATACTAAGTACAAACACTTTATAAATGTTTAAGTTGCTTTAGAATAGGGGGAAGGAGGTTGATTTCAACCCAAAAAAAAGGTGGGGAGAAGAAAATTTCTCGTAAAACATTTTTACAAGATTGCTTGCAATCTGTAGACTCGCCAAGCTATTCCTAAAACTTTCCATTTTAGACTGGATCCGTTTTTTGTGCAGACTGGTCGGCATAAAAAACAGGTTTGATGACATTAAAAAATAGTTTTGTGTAAAAAACAATGGCAATCCGTTTTGATCATCAGAAAGTAAACTGGGTCTGTTTTGATCATTGGAAAAGTGGACTAGTTTTTTTTTTTTGGACCCAGTCCATTTTCCAATGATCAAAACAAACCCAGTCTGAAGTGGACCAGGTCCAAAACTTGTAAGAACAGCATGGTAGTCCTTAAACCACATCTTGGACTGTGGTATTTTCAAAAAATTCATTGCAAAACTTTGTACTGTACGCACAAAATCATAGGGCCAGACAAGATAAACCTCCAAAAACTGGGAAGTTTCCTACCTAGGTATAAGTTTTAATGGTTTTCTAATGCTAAAACTTCTTTAAACTAAAGTTTTGAGCTGTAAAAACAAATAGTATTTTAGCAAAAAAGACTTAAAATAAGGAGTAACCCCATGGTGGCATGCCTAAAACCCCTTATATATAATGTACCAACAATTAATCTTTGTGTATTGCGAGAATGAGACCAGCACTGCTTACTGAAAAAGAATTGTTGATGTACATGTTGCGTACAAAATTGCTTTCCACGGTTTTATTTCCTTTGAAAAATCGGTTTTTTCACAATATGCAGACAAAGTTGGTGGGCCAGATTTTTTCAAAAATTTGTAGATCCTTTTTTTTGAAAAGTTATCAGGAAGTTCTGTGAGGGACTTGTTCCAACCAGTTGTAATATCAGTGATTTTTGGCAGATTATAAAATGAGTATAACTCATCTTGAGTTATATCAGATCTAAGTTCAGCTAAAAAATATAAAATAATAACGATATTCATATTCACCAGATCTGTGCACTGCCCCCTGGTGTTTCATTGGGGGAGACACAAAGGGCAACTTTTTTTAAACAGGGTGGGCGAAAAAAAGGGGGGCAAGAAGGGGCAAAAAAAAACAAGAAGAAAACGAATGAAAAAACAAAGACCAAAAAAGACAAAATTTAAGTAAAACCAAATCTAAAATGACTCTAAAAGCACTGAAATAGGTTAAAAACTGCAACAAAATCACAATGATGACATCATAATAGCACAAAAATGGCGCCACATTTTTTTGGTTTTTTTTATTTTTGGCCTGGGGGGCAATAAAACAAGGGAGGGCACAGCCACTTATATTGATGGGGCATTTTCAGACCATACACAGGCAGTGGCGTGCCCAGGATTTCATTTCAGGGGGCGGTCTGGGAAGGGGGTAAATACTAACCCTGAAAGGGGGTCTGGGGGTGGCAGCGGCAGACCCCCAGAAATGGGGGGTCTGGGGGTCAAGAGCCCCCCAGCAGGGTCAAGGGCCATAAGCCCCTTGTCAGGGGGACCAGGGGCAGAATGCCCCCTGGAAAAAATTTTTAATTTAAGGTGCTAAAGTACACTTGAAATTTTAATTCCAGATGATACTTATGACAAAATTTAAGTTTTTTTATCCCTTTACATTTAAAACATGTGTTTAAAATGTTATTACAAAGGTGAATAGTGTTTATAGTATTTTTATGTTACATGTATGCCTTGACTGTTGAATGGCATAATTGATTTGAAA
>JASAMX010000528.1:0-25724 GCA_030248175.1 Microlaimidae sp. YZB2_3
GGGCTGGGAGCGAGTTGGGCTGGGAGCGAGTTGGGCTGGGAGCGAGTTGGGCTGGGAGCGAGTCGGGCTGGGAGCGAGTTGGGCTGGGAGCGAGTTGGGCTGGGAGCGAGTTGGGCTGGGAGCGAGTCGGGCTGGGAGCGAGTTGGGCTGGGAGCGAGTTGGGCTGGGAGCGAGTTGGGCTGGGAGCGAGTCGGGCTGGGAGCGAGTTGGGCTGGGAGCGAGTTGGGCTGGGAGCGAGTTGGGCTGGGAGCGAGTTGGGCTGGGAGCGAGTTGGGCTGGGAGCGAGTTGGGCTGGGAGCGAGTCGGGCTGGGAGCGAGTCGGACTGGGAGCGAGTTGGGCTGGGAGCGAGTCGGGCTGGGAGCGAGTTGGGCTGGGAGCGAGTTGGGCTGGGAGCGAGTTGGGCTGGGAGCGAGTCGGGCTGGGAGCGAATTGGGCTGGGAGCGAGTTGGGCTAGGAGCGAGTTGGGCTGGGAGCGAGTTGGGCTGGGAGCGAGTCGGCCGGGAGCGAGTCGGCGGGAGCGAGTCGGGCCATACCGAATATAATGATAGAAGTACGAATTAGGTCATGCGTAGTTTACCGCGTAAGGTTTACGCATGACATATATATCACACGAAAATACCACAACAGTGAGACGAAGTTTCACTTTTGTCGTACGAAAGTTTCACGGTTGTAACGGGGGAAAGACCATCACGGGAACGAGTTAAATGAGATTTTAGTCTGTGTTTTTTGTATTATTTGTTTCTCTTTGGTTCATTTAAGTGTCTTTTTAGCTCGCCCGTTTTGCCGCTCTTTTTTAAATAAAAAATGCATCAATTACGGTTTAGTACAGTCAAAATGTCAGTATGTCCTATATTTTATAACTACATAAGTTTCAGTGCAAGGTTCCAATTGTTAAGTAGTCCATTCAAGACTGCAAATTTCTTGTTTTTTTTTAAATATAATTTTTGTTTATTTGGACTTATTTTGTTTTATTGAGATGCTGAAAATTAGTAAGGAGTTTGACATGTTACAAGTTCAAGTTCAAACAAACCTGCACAAGTTGAAGTACATTCATAATTTATTTTCGCCAAAATGGACTTAGAACTATCATGTCATAAAAAAATTTAAATAAAAGAAGTTTTATTGCTGTACTCATAATATCACACTAATAAATTATCACATAATGTATAAATACATGAAATAAGGTTTATATATATAAAAACAAGATAAATACCCTTACCTAAGCTTTAAAGCGATAATAGAATTTAAAAAAAAACTTATTTCGTTTAAGTCGTTCGTGAAATAAAACGGCAAGCCTAGCGATCTTTCAAAGTTGCCCAGTTTTCGGCAGTGCAATATGAGAAATATTAAGTTTGATTGTAAAGAATTGATTATCTTTCACATCATAGTCATCGTCTTTGTATTGTTGTAATGTAATCATATCCAATTATAATTATTATCATCATTTTCGTTGATTATTATTCTTCCGGTTTCTTAGCGGTTAAATTCAGGAGAATGTTTTGCGTCATTTCCATTCCTTGGTATAAACCGCGAATCGTCTTGGCTTCCACTTCTCCTACTTCCTAAAATTACTGCTATTATCTCATTGCTCCTAGGAATAAGGTTATAATACAACTGTGAGTGTGTAACTAACACAACACATATACATTATAATACACTTACAATTACACAGATGCCTACAAACTCACCGACAACCCTTCAAGCTAATTTACGGGTATAGGTTTTGGTGTATATAAGATTATGTTACTAATATCACAAAATTAATGTTTTCAACAACAAACACGCTTGGATAAAAAAAATAATGTGCAAGTTGCATTGGCAAAAAATTCAGAAGAGCATATGTCGCTAACTGTACGCACGGTCGACTTATAAAAAAGATTTATTAAAGTATTATGCACGTATGCACAACTTTGGAATGTCCATTTTAAAACTTTTTTGCAGAAACTTGACTTCAGAACATACTGGCACGGAAGAAGGGGGGTCTCCCTTCCCTAAATTCTGGGAAGGGAGCTTCTAAATTCCTTTCTCCACTACGAAATAGTTGGGGGGGGGATTAAAAAGGTTAATCTCTATTTTAGAAAATTAAATAAAAAAATGTTTAAAACTACCTTGAACCTGAAGTATTGAGGTCTAAATGATATTTTATATTTTAGCAAAATAAAGCTCAAAAATGCATTAAAACTGGTTTTTTGACCACAAATTAGCGTTTTTTAATTTTTTTTTTCAAGTTGAAAAACGATATCGGTAAAATGTACCACAGAAAAAACAAAATCGATGTAGTAAGAATGTAATCCCCACATTTTAATTCCCAACCTAAATTGCATACCCCCTCCCACTTATCACGGATATCTGTTGATGGCATGCTTTAAAGCTTCGGCTTCTGGGGTCGTATGTTGAAGGTTTAATCTGACTTGAATTTACTCTGAAATTAGCCACGCAGTAAACATACAGTATCGGTTAGATAATCTAGTTTAACGGATTTAGTCTGAGATTAGATTTAATCGCAGATTAAATCGTCACTAACTCGAGATTAAATTGTTAATTTATGCAAATTTTCAAACCACCTCCAGAGGAGTCCGGCACAAAAGAGTCCTGAAAAAAATCGCAGCTGGCACAAAAGAGTCCTGACACAAAAGAGTCCCAGCACAAAAGTCCTGGAGAAAATACGTTTATGCGCCCAAGCGCTGCGAGCGCTGAGGTCGGCACAAAAGAGTCCTGGCATAAAATCAATTTTTCACAGCTGACATACAATGTTCACACCTCACCACAGCTGTTCACACCCCAGTTTTTTATTTGTTTTTTAATTAGTCTCTTAAGAGGCTGTGTGAAGAATTTCACGGGTAAAAAATTAATCTTTTCAAGTATTTTTAATATTTAGTTATTAAAACGGTTAAAACTTTGTAAAGCGTTTAAAAAATAAGTGGAAAATCATTGTTATATTTTGGTATAAATCATATAAATCAAAAAAGAAAGAAAAAAAAAAAAAAAAAAAAAAGGAAAAAATAATGAAAATATGAAAAAGAAAAAGAGGAAAGAAAAGATAAAAATAATTATAAAGGAAAAAAACCAAAAAAAACAGACAAAAAAACAACAACGCCAACCAAAAAAAAAAGAAAAAAAAAAACAACCCAGACAAACAAAAAAAACAACAACTAAAAAACAAAAAAAAAAAGAAAACGCAAAAATAGAAAAAATACCTAAAACTATCCTCGACTAAAAATCCCAAGAGCACGAGCTCGAAGAGCGAAAACAAAAAAATGAAAACACATATCCCCCAGACACCCAGCAAAGACAAGCCTCACGAGATACAAAGCAAAGCAAAAACCCAAGCAAGAAAAAAAAAAATATAGCCCCGAATTACTCCCTAACAAAAAAAATAGCTAGAACGGAATAATCGAAAAAAACACAGGAAAACAAAACCCACAACAGCTAGCCAAACAATAAAAGAGACGCTAGATAAAAATGGCAAAAACACTAAAAACGCGACGACTAAACAAGAGTATAAAAACACAAAAAGCTCAACGAAAACCAAAAAAATACAGAGTAGAAATATATTAAAAAACAATAAACAAGACATAAAAAAATATAAAAAAAGAAATATAAAAAACGAAATAGAGTTAAGAAAACGAGAAAATCCAAAAATATAGAAAAAACTTGAACCAAAATCCAGATATAAAAAATAATATATAAAAAACACATATAAATACTCATATATCAAAGAACAATCAAAACAAAATCAACCATTACTAACAATCAAAATACATCACGCGACAAAAAAACAAAAATTAAAAAAAAAACAGTAAAACCAAAAAATAAAATCTATAGAACCACTCCATAAAACTTATAATAAAAAATAATCATAGAAAAACCAAACCAAACATCTCTCAAAAATAATACCCAACAATAAAAACTTAATAACCCATCTTATAGACTATCAAAACAACAAAAAAAATAAAAACCCAAAAACAAAAAAAAAACCATTATAAAAAAAAAAAAAAATCCAATATAAACAACATAAACAACCAAAAAAAAAACCATATTCACCAAAAAAAAAACACCTACTAACCAGAAAAAAAAATAAATTATCAATCACAAAAATAAACACCCAAAAAAAAACAAACAAACATATCCAAAATCCAAAAAAAAAAAAACCTCAAAATATCAAAACCATAAAAAAAAAAAAATCTCCAACCTCCAATAAAAACAATCACAATCCAAACAATATCTATCTATAAAAAACACTACACTCAAACTATAGACAATTCCAACATTATTCCTAAATAATCAAATCCAACAAAATCATATAAACACAAACCAAACAACAACAATATTCCTCTCTACAGTAAACACTCAAACACTTACTTAACAATAAAAAACTATCACATATATAATAAAAAACATATCCACTCAAACTAAAACAAAATAAAATCAAAAACCACATCAATAAAAACTTAAAAATAAATAACCCAAACCACGCCTCAAACAACCTTTATCAAAACCAAAAAAACAACTAAATCTATCAACATACAAACTATAACATAAAAAAAAAAAAAAACACAATAAAAAACTAAAACAACACAAAAACACTTACATCCTAATAAACTCTACTCCAACAAATTAAAAACATAAAAAAAAAAAATCACAAAAAACCAATCACCCAAATCAAATCACCACATAAACATACAAAAAAACCCAAACCCTCCATATTCATACACAAAAAAAAAATAAATCCCCATACAACCCCACCAACAACCCACCACTAAAAAAATATAAAAAATCAAAACACCTACAAAACTATCAAAATCCAACTCCAAAAACCACAAATATCACAAAAAACAAACAAAACAAAATAATATTCTATAAAATAACATAACTATCACCAACCAAACAAAATACAACCCAATAAAACAAAACACATTAAACAAAATTCTCTACCAAACCAAATTTCCTCTAACTACAACACAACAAATTATAATCACCAACAAATCAAACCAACAAAAAACAAAAACACCAAAAAAAAAAAAAACTCTACCACCTTTTATCATTATAACTAATACTATACTTTTTCAAACAAATTACATAAATATATACACTATAATACCCAATAAATCTTATCTATCTATCTATCAAAACATATATTCATCAAAACAACAAAATAAATAAAACAACTAAATTACCACCAAAACAAAAAAAAACCACCCCCAACCCCCCCCACCCCACAACCCCCCCCCCCCCCCAAATCCCCCCCCACAACCCAAAAACCCCCCCAACAAACCGTATTAGTGCTTTTGTCATAATTGAGTATGTTAAACAAATGTCATGTCTAAATCATGATTTTAGTTGGCATAAATTTTTTTGTTCATAGTTAAAATATTACAAGTTTTATTAAACAAGTGTTTTGGTCGGTAATTGTAAGGACGACCAGATGTCAGACGACCATATCACTGGGACTTTTTGCGTGCGATTAAACAAACAAAACACAAAAACAGCTTTTAAAATAGACTTTAAAGCATTTTGTAATTTGTTATTAAATTTTTGGACATATTGTTTATATATTTGTTTTATTTGATGTATTTAGTGTTAATTGTCTTTATACAACAACAGGTAAAGAATAATAGCGAACTCGAAAAAATAAGAAATTTATGATACCGACGAAAGTTTTGGTATCTTGGTTCCTAACAATCTCTCTTACTTGATGACCTAAGTATATATATGCCTCTTTAAGTTTAACTACCTTCTACCTGTTTTTAGAAAAATTAAAGCTGCTCACAAGAAAGTTTTATCTGACTTGAAAACGGTCTTTTCTGCCTCCTACAAGTCTACGAGGTTGTTTTTTGGGGTAGTTTTACTTGCCTCCTCCCAGGTGTTTTTGCCTCCCATGCAGTTTTACAACTTGTTACTTTTTCCCAGCCCGCTAATAAAAGGATTGAAAACTCAAATTATTGTAATAAACATTTGTTTTTCCAAGAAAAAAGTAGCAACTTTAAAAAAAAAGAATTTTTAGCTAAAAATCTTTTAAATTTACTGTTCGTTGGTAAACTGACACAAAGAGTCACAATCAGAATAAAATCAACGTGACTCTGACTTATTTTGTTTAGATTATTTGTGTTAAGATAAAAAAAGAGTCACAGTTATGAGCATTTTACAACACTTTTGATAATAATGTCAGAGTAACGACGTGTTGAAATACGTCATAAACTGGAAGAAAGCTAAGGTGTGAAAATTGTATGTCAGCTGTAAAATATTGATTTTATGACAGGAGGACTCTTGTGTGCCGACATCAGCGCTCGCAGCGCTTGGGCGCATAAACGCATTTTTTTCAGCACTCTTTTGTACCGGGACTCTTTCTACCAGCTGCGATTTTTTTCAGGACTCTTCTGTGCCGGGACTCTTTTGAAGGTGAGCCCCTCCAGAGGTGGTTTAAAAACTTGCGGGTTTTTACCGCTAATCTCAGATTTAATCTGAGATTAAGTCTTAATTTTACATTAACTCCTTTAATCTAGATTTTTCAATCAATACTGTTAAAGTATGTTTCCTGTGTGTCGAAAATCGTTAATCTCAGATTAACTTTAAGTCGGATTAAACCATACGACCATAAACTTTCAGCATACGACCCCTGAGCTGAAAAACTTCTTTTAAATTTTATTAAAAGATGTTATATTTTTATTAAGACACTAAAATGAAAAAAAAATGAAAAAAGAAAAAACTCACAAAAATTACGAAATAAAACTCCTGGGACTGGATTATTAAAAATTATAAATAGCGAAAATACTACTAAGAAAAATCACAAAATTACTAAACAACCACAAAACAATACAAAAAATTCGTAAAAAACACACGGTAATGCACTTACTCCTTGTAAATCCGTGTCATTTACTTTTTCGCTATAACAATTAGTTAAGTAACAAAAATAAAAAAACAAAATACCACCACACTGTTTAAAAAAAACACAATTTTAATAGATATAACAATGTTAATTGGCAATCACGAGTAACGCTTAAGAATTTAGAGCTTCAAAGCTGCTTTCATATATATGCGTAATATGAAAGGATTTAAAACAATGTCCTTTGCCTATTAATTCAGCAGAAAGCGCATTTTTTGGTGGCTCAAGAAAAACTTTTTGTAATAACCGGGGTAATAATTATGATTCAAAGCAAGGCAAAGTTTTTAGATGAAGATTTAGCCCTTACTCCGGAGGGGGGGGAGACTGTTTTACAAATCGTCGTTACTACGGCAAAATAAGCCATTGTCATTATAAAATACACGTGACTGTGAATCATTCTGTAGTTAATAGGGTCCCAGACATGTGCAAGCCGCCTCCCCGGTAGTTTATCGGGGGAAGCAGAGCCAAAACGGGGGGGGGCACGGGCATACATGGGCACGGGGGGGTCGGGGGGGTTAACCCCCCAAATTTGAGAAGTGGCGTTCTAACCCCCCCCCTCCACTTAGAAGAGGGGGGAGAGAAAAGTTTACACCCCCCTCCATTTTGGAAAAATGAAAAAAATGTCTTAAAAATGATTTCTAACTGCCTACAAACTTTAAGGTCAAAATGAGTGTTTTAAGCAACAAAAAGCTCAAAAATGCAATAAAAAGGGCTTTTTGACCTAAAATTAGTGCTTTTTAACCTATTTTTCCTTCAAAATCGAAAAACGATAATATGGTTAAAATGCACTCCATAAAAAAAACGATATGGTTATTTTGCGTTTCTCGGATTTTAACCCCCCCCTAATTTGGGGTTTAACCCCCCCCCCCCACTCCGGACCAACTTGCCCATGTATGGGCACGGGGGGCAATTTTTTTGAAACGGGGGAAATAAAACGGGGGGGCAAGCACGGGGAAAGAAAAAAAAAAGAGAAAAAAGAAGGGAAAAGGGAAAAAAGGGACAAAAAAAGCGAAAATAACGTAAAATAGGTATAAATTGGCTTAAAATACATTGAAGAGAGCTAAAAACCGCAAAAAATTTCGCGATGATGGGCGCTCATTATAGGTCAAAAATGACGTCATAATTTTAGGGTACATTTTCATTTTTTGGCAGGGGGGCAATAAAAGGGGGGGACTTCAATAAAACGGGGGGGGGGCAAATCCTTTAATAGACCGTGACAGTCTTCCTGTAAAATTTAAAATGAGTCACAGGCACATATATTTTATACTAATTATGGCTCATTTTGCCGTACTAACCACATTATTATCAATCGCGTATAGTTTTTAGGGCACTACTAGAAACAAAAAGTTTTTGGAGGGAACGATAAAAAGGCTAATTTAGGAATTTTACCAATTTTAAACTTATGCGGTGAGGTCTAAATATATTTTTTTAATTTAATTCATTGTTGTTTTAAAGATAAATTCTATCAGGGTGAAATTGCAAGGGTAGTCAAGTAACCACTTGTTCTTCAAGAAAATATCACATGCAGGGAAACACGTGACGCATTTTTATTATTTTTCTTGGCTTGCGCATTTATTTTTAATTGTTACCTCACGGAGAGCGGTACGCCCTTAATTCTAGCCTAAAGGAATTCAGCTTTAGTGTTTTTACCTATTTTTTCTTTAAAATAAAACAAGAAGGGTAAAATGCACTTCAGAAAAAACAATATGGATAAAAGGCATTCCTCCGATTTAACCCCCAAAATTTGGGTTTAATCCCCCATACTCCGGACTAACTGGCTCATGTATGGGTCCACATACCCTTCTTATATTTTAAAATGTAAATTTACTCCAGGTCGGTACATCCGTTCCTTCCGGAACCCTGCTTGCTAACAATATAAGTAAACTAGTCGTAACAATACTAAAAAAAGCTTAAAAAGGGAGCTTTTGGGGGGAAATCCCTCCATTTAGGAGGGTGCTTACGGCCTACCTAATGTGCGATCACTTAGCTATTGACCAATAGTTCATAAGTTTAAAAACATGACATGAGCGTCTCTTCCTTATTTTTTCGATGTTGTTCAAAACAAAACCAAAAATGTATAATTCTACCTTTGGTTGAAACAATTTGGAAAACGGTGTAATTTGCTTGGGTCGAAATTTCTGCTGATCTAACAGTTCCTGGGCCAGTTGTTTCGCTTCTCCGCGCCCAACATCCTCTCGCAGTTGAATTAATCCAGCCAACTGGTCCACCTAAACAAAAATAAATGAATATAATATAATAATAATAATAATTAAAAAATATTTTTATAAGCGTTATGCCTATATTGCGATCAGCGTTGGTATAGGTCCTTGTTTAGTGCGGGACAAAATTATATTCATTACTAGATAAAATAAATCTCATCCATACATAAGAAGAACTTTTAAATTTGAAATAAATGTTTATTGTTCCCTTACACAGCGTTTGAGTTAAAAAAAATACTACCACATAGTGCTGACAGTGGCGTGCCCAGGGGGGGGCGCCCCCACCTCCCCGAAATCCGGCGAAGCTGAATTTTTTTGTAAAGAGAGACCCTTAAGGTTTTTAATTTTGAGAGAGAAAAAATTTTTTTTAAAAAAACTATCCTTACGCCTTCTAAAAGCACATTAACAGTCAAAAAAACCGAATTTTCCCTGCTTCGCGGGTCGTTTAAATTGACACTTTATCTTAGTTTTTCGATTGCAAATCGATTATGCCGTTCAATAATTAAGGCATGCATGTGAAATAAAACTACTATGAACACTACTATTAATTTTTTATTGTTTTAAACACATGTTTTAAATGTAATGGGATAAAAAACCTTTAATTTTGTAATAAAAATTAAAATATCTAGTGTATGTATTTTAGCACCTTAAATTGAAAATTTTCCTCCCCGGGGGGTATTTTGCCCCCTGGACAAAGGGCTCTGCGCCTTGAACCCGCTAGTGGGCTCTCGCCCCCGGAACCGCTCTTCTGGGTTAGTGTTTATCCCCCAGACCGCCCTCCCCCCGAAATGAAATCCTGGGCACGCCACTGAGTGCTGAGTAAAAATATTTTTATTTTATAATACCGTGATATCCGGGAATTTTCGGACAAAGCTAGAAACTTCCAAAGATAGGAGGGATTTGTCACTAAGCCTCGTCACTTCAGCTAAGGCCGGTAGAACATCGGTGACCAATTCAAACTAAATCAATTTAGATTATGATTTTTCATATAATTATTTTACTTAAATTCCCAAGACTATTTTTTCGGTTTGACAGAAATATTCTGACAAAATAATTTATGGCATTACTCTTTAATAATTCAGAAAAATGTCTCAATTAGTTGGAATGTCATATCAATGGCAATTCTGTTAACACCTAAGTTTTGTTTATCGAAGGTCAAGTGATTCAACCGAATGTCTTTTTGGGAAGCAGAAACTAGAACACAAAAAAATTTTAAACCTACCGTACTTAGACCCTCTTCGTCCCGAGAAGGAACGAGATGGGTAAACATGTTTTTGAGCCGAGAAGCTTCGTAGTCCAGTTGTTTGGCACATTTTTCCCGCTCTTCCAACGAATTGCACGATATGCGCCTTTAAAACAAAAATGGCTAGTTAAGCTTTTTAGTAGCAGAAAAGGTAAGGTTATGTTTATCAAGAAAATTTTTATAAGAACCCAATTATAAAGTTTTTTAAGAATGGTTTGCAGACAAGGCTTTAGTATACCCAATATATTAGGATATCGAAGTTATTAATATAAATATTGATACTGTAGTTTACTTAAAAAAGATATTAGCATAATAGATTTTAAAAAAAAGTATAATTATAGTACTAAAATGTAAATAAAATGACAAAAAGACAACTTAAACAGCTGTGTGGAGTGTCGTCTGTGTTGTAATTTAAGAAGTAAGAAGTAGGTCTTGTTGTGCATTTTATTATAATGGTTTTAATTATAGCGTTTTAGCCCTAATACCTTCCCACTTTACTGTTCGTTGATTACTTGAATAGCTTTAAAAACAAACAAAATTAGGTACTACCGGAACTTTACATATACGTTCATAAGGCAAAAAAAACCGAGGGTCGGACAACATGTGGGTGGAATTTACCGTGGAAGATAGCCACGGCTAAAATAACTATATTATATTAAAATGACATTGTAACTGTATAATTCTTTTGTAGTTTAAAACCAGTAAATATTATTGATTATTAAGTTTTTTTAACATTATTTTAGAATAAAAAAAGATTTTTAGTTACCTTTATACATTACGAAGGAAGCCAGTAGGCAGGACCCTTTAAGGCTAGTAAAATTAATAGCAAACGAATATTAAAAATGAGAAAGGGGTTTCTAGAATAGGATACTAAAAATAGAATAGGGGTTGGGGAGGGGTTTACACCCCAAAAATCCGGATTATAACCGAAATTTCTCCTTTTCCCCTAAAGTTTGGGGGTACCCCGGACACTCCCCCTTTAAAATTTGGGGGTTCCCAGTAAAAACGCTAAAAATGGGGGTATTTGAGGTATACCCAAAAAAAATTTTTGGGACCCCTCCTAAATTTTGAGGGTCTGGTATACT
The DNA here is from genome assembly GCA_030248175.1 of Microlaimidae sp. YZB2_3. Lineage (NCBI taxonomy): Eukaryota > Metazoa > Nematoda > Chromadorea > Desmodorida > Microlaimidae > Microlaimidae sp. YZB2_3. The sequence goes on from JASAMX010000528.1 coordinate 11,432, forward strand.
CCCCAAAATCCGGGAGGCTACCCAGCTATGATAATATCCTACCTATTTTCCAGGGCTTTTACGTATTCCCCGACTATGCGGTATTGCACGTCCATCAATAGATTAGTAAGAAGCGTAGGCTTTAAATGCCTGTGGTCTTCATAGTAATCTTCCACCGTTTTGCATATCACCTCTGCAGTTCCACCGGGACTCAGCCTGTAAATAATTCAAATTTATTTAGTTTTAATTTTTAAGTTAACGTTAAACATTATCATTTTAATTTTCAAAACATTGTTTCGCTTACACATATTGTAAAAAAAAACTTATTATTAATTCTTTCCGCCGTCCGACCAACGAGCAGGGACGGGGAACAGGAGTTGGTTTTTTACAGTTTTGAAAACGGGTGTTTGCAGGAAAAGCCAAAGCATTATAACGGAAAATTTGCCTATTCTCTCATGACACGAGTTGCAATTACTTTTTGTTGAAACACGCTGAACAAGTAAACCGCTCAAAATCTTGTTATTATAATATCCGTATCTAAGATTTAATCAGACAATTCGAGGGAACTGTTATTATTATTATTATTATTCGGTCAAAAATGCGTTTTATGCAGTGCTTTTTAGGAAAGGAATGCATTCTATCCAGTGCTCGTTAATAATGAACAGGGAAGTTCCTTGTTTTTGCACCCTCTGGATACAGTCATTATGATTACGACTAACAAACTGAAAACTGAGGAAGGAAAAAAATTAACGGAGTAAAATCTCTAAATATTTAAAAGACCAAGACAGCGCATTTAACACAAAAACTAATTAGAAAAAAAAACTAATTCGGAAATAAAAACCAAAGTTTAAACATTTAATGACACATCGTATTTAATTTTTTTTTTTTGGAGCAGAAGCAGGCCGGCTATGGATATTCCATATGACCACCTAATACTCTATTCCAACACTGTTGCTGATGTAGAGTTTTAGTGAAGGCCCCACCCATAGATGAACAAGGGGGGTAGGGTTGGGTCCACCCCAACCCTCCTACATAGGTGAGCACGGTCGGTGAAGCTAGGGGGGGTGGTTACCCGGGGTAAATCGAATTTTGAATTCTAGGAGGGGGGTCCGGACCCCCCCCCAGCTTTTTAGGGGGGTCGACCCGGGGTGCGAAATTTTGAAATCTAGAGGGGGGTCAGGTGGGGTCCGGTGTCCAAAGCAAAACAGTTTTAAACCATAATAACTTTAATAATTGTTCTTTTTATAGGATAATACTACATTTTATTGAATAAAAAGCCATATTCATGTATAAAAAGGGTGTAAAAGCATGAATATGTGATGAAAATTCACGTTTTTGGAAGAAAATTTAGTATAAAAAAGGTACCTAAAATTTTCCCGAGGGGGGAGGGGTGGGGTCAAATTTCAAAATCTAGAGGGGGGTCAGGGGTAAAAAATTCGGAAATTTGGGGTAAGCGGGGGCGCGCTCGATTTTCGTCTAGGGAGGGGGGGGGCTCCCAAAATTTCGAGGCAGGGGGGTGGTCCCCACCCTGCCCCCCTTTTCTCACCTATGCCCCCCACGCCTCGAAATTTTGGCCCCCGCTAGAAAAAAATCCAGGGGGCCTCCCCTCCCCCAATTTTAGAATTTTTTACACCTGACCCCCCTCTAGATTTTGAAATCTGACCCCCCCACCCCTCTCGAGAAAATTTTAAGTACTTTTTTTATACTAACTTTCCTTCCAAAAACGTGAATTTTTAACACAAATTCATGTTTTTACACCCTTTTTTATACCTAAATATCGCTTTTTATTCAATAAAATGTAGTATTATCTTATAAAAAAACTATTATTAAACATTTAATGGTTTAAAAGTATTTTGTTTCGGAAATTGGACTCCACCCACCTGACCCCCCCTAGTTTCAAAATCTTCCACCCGTAGACCGCCTCTTTAGAGCTAGGGGCCCCCTTTGCCAATTCTTCCCACCCCGGGTCGACCGCCCCCCCCCCCCGGCGGCCGGGGGGGCCTAGAAAGCTAGGGGAGGGAATTTTTTTCTTTAAATATTAATACAGAAACGTTCTGACCCCTTCCAAAGCCACCCCCCCCTAGGTTCCCCCCCTAGATTTTGAAATTTCATTTACCAGCGCGGGGTAAACCCCCGCCGGGGGCACCCCCCCCCACTAGCTTTTTGAACGTGTTCATCTATGGCCCCACCCCTATAGGGGATCGCAGGGAGAAGATGTGAGAATTTAATTTCCACGAACTTCATTTTTATTCTTTTTATAATAAAAAAACTTTAAAATAACAATTCAAAACATTTTTTTCTAAACTTGCGTGTCACCTTTAAAGCCATTCTAATTATTTTTACCAACATTAAAAGCTAAAATATAAAATACTCACCACTTTTTAGTCATAATTTCAGGCAAATGTGAACCAATATCGTGGTATACTTCATCAAGTAAGCAAGCCAACCTAAAGCATTTGAAACAGAGTTTCTTCGTATCGGATTAAAACCATGAAAAACAAAAACATTACATTTATTAATAACAAAAGCAGACCCGTGCGCGGTCCAACAACGCCTTCCCTTCTCGAAAATGAATTAATATTATTAATTATTTTGACGAATTCTTTGCGAATTTTTTTGCAGTTTTGACCTATTTTTTAGGAAATGTTTGCCACTTTGACTTTTTTTACAATAATTTTACCTTGTACTTTTCTCGCTTTTTTGCGCACATAACTGTTTTCCTCGTGTATGTGTATCCCATCCCAAACGAACTAAACTATATTACTACCACAAACACATGAGGGCACTGCTCATGTCTGATAAAATGTATTATATAAAAAAGTAACAAAATCAGTCAGTAGAATTTTGGAGGTAGGCTCAAATCACGTGATATTTTCAGATTTGAAATGAAACCTTAATTACAAAATACTTTTGGATAAGTTTATTCCGTTCGTTACGAATAATTTTTCATGAAACAATTTAGGTCTAAGTTTACACGTTTTTTCTTTTATTTTCGATAGTGATCTAAAACTGGATGATAGGTTGCTTACAAATTCGTGATTGTCTTTTAAAAACTAATAAAAATTATTGGTTACAAATAAACTGAATAGGAAGGCGTAGAATTCAATTATTTTTTTTGTATATATCTTAAAAATTCGAGTGTTGTCGACGATGAACCAAAAGTAAAGCGGTGTAGCAGTTTCTAGAACATTATAAAAACAAACAACAAACCAAGAAGAACTTACGCCAATTGACAATTGGCGCTCCATTTTTCCTTGACTTGATCAATTTTTTGCAGAAGTTCCTGCCTCTGCTGGTTGCCCCTAGGACTTTGTATTTCAGCTTCAACTGTTAGCCTAACGTGTTTTTTCAGCTTTTCCGTTGATTCAACGCAAATGCCGCAATTATTGGCGATTGCTATCTGAAATTAATAATTAGAACAGTATAATTATAAATAATTTTACAGACAAAAGTTATTTTTATATTATGTAACACGCGAATACGAAATGCTCTATGCGTGGATATAAACTGCATAATCGCTACCGTACTACATTTACAAGGTTTACCGCGGTGGTACGAAGGTTTCACCGTGATAACCGGGATAAAGGTAATCACGGGAACAGGTTAAGTATTCTCAATTTCTAATACACGCAGGAAAAAGTTGTTTTTCTCGTATTTTCAGACCTGTGCACTGCCCCTCCCCCTCCCGGGGTTTTATTGGGGGGGGGCAATTCCAAAACGGGGGGGGGCACGGGGGAAAACTTTTTTGAAACGAGGGCAATAAAACGAAGGGGAACAAGCAGTGGAGAAAAAAAAGGAGAGACAAAAAGAGAAAAAAAGAAGGGAAAAGGGAAAAAAGGGCCAAAAAAAAAGCGAAAATAAGGTAAAAACAGGTCTACAATGGCTTAAAATGCATTGAAATAGGCTAAAAACTGCAAAAAAAACTTGCGATGATGGCGCCATTATAGGACAAAAATGGCGCCATAATTGTACGGTACTTTTTCATTTTTCGGCGGGTGGGAGGAGAATAAAACGGGGGTGGGGGGCAAAAACTCCAATAAAGCGGGGGAGGGGCTTTTCCAGACCGTGCACAGATATGTATTTTATATTCCCCAATACATTAAAATTAATACAACAAAGACCAAGCGTACAAGCCCAATATCAGGAATGCAAGCCCAAAATGACGAAAATACATGGCATTGTTTTTGTAATGTTTACTATTTTGATAATAAATGAATTAAAAACCATAATTTTAATAATAATGATACGATACACATAAATTACTACTGCTTTATTAAAACAAACGGGATTATCACATTTAAAAGATACAATACAACAGTTTAAAAGCATACCATCCAATGAGTATAACGTTGCATAAATCGACTTCTGTCTTCAAAGTGTTTGGTTCGAAAAGCTTGGAATGCATCTAAAAAAACAACGGTTTTTAATAAGTTACGATAACTGCCAAATGTCAAAAGGATGCTTCTTCTGTTTGCTCTTGTGGCAGAGATGTTGCTTCGGTAAGTCCATTATTCGCTGTTCCTTTGGCTGCTAGGAAAATGTTCCAATTATCCTTCTGATCCATGATCTTCATTAGGAGCGGCAGAACTGCGACAGACTTGTCAGCAATCATAGTGCAGGGACTTCCGTCACGCTTTTCTCCTAGCCGTTTAACGACGACATCATCAAAAGATAATGCTGGCTTTAGGCATCTCGCGTAGAAAAAATTTAAAGAGAAACTGCCACAAGTTCCTCTGTAACTCTCCTCCTTTATCCTGGTTTGGGACAGGCACTGTATAAACAGTGGCGGAGTTTCTCTGTAAATCATCAAAAGGATGCCCAATGGAACTATCAGCAATCTTTTCTAGTGCATCTTTTTTTATTAAAAAAAACTAGATAGAGCTTGGCGAAGTTTAATGCATCATTGTCGAACCATACATAAATGGGTAAGCTGTTCACCCTCTCAAAATCTAAAAGAATAAAGCCCCATTTTTAGCATTTCCACACTAAAATTCCAAAAAATTAGCAGTGCAGGTACCCCCGTACTATAAAGAAAAGGATTTTTGAAGAAATTTTTTTTAAATTTTTTTTGATGAAGAGAATTTTTTAATTTTTTTTATTATCTGAAACACAGCATTGAAGTTTTTTCCACTGATTTCCCTTTCGTAAAACTGTCCATACCATACTTCTTTTTTACCATATTGGTTAATATCGATTTTTCCTTTTATTTTGCAAATTAGGTTTTAACATAATTACAAAACTTAAAAGTTAAAAAAAACTTGCCTTTATATCTATTGGTAAGCGCCAAAAGTTCTTCTACGTTTTTAAGCAATATCCGAGGAATCATTTCTATACCGATCTCCTTTCCCACATTAACCTAAAACAAACACTCTTGATGAAAAAAACTAGAGTGTTTGTTTTATTTAAAATCGCTACATTTTTAAATTGCTAGAATAACTATTAATAACATCAATTCAAACTAATTTAATTTATCAGAATCTAATAATAAAAAAATAAATAAGAATAATAATGAAAACAGTAAATAAACAAATAAAATTAATCAACAATATTTTAAAACTGATAGGATAACAATTAATAAATCCACAAAACTTAAATTAACATTATCGGAATCTAATAACAGAAAAAATAGTTAAAAATTGTAATTTACCGTGTCATCAAATATTTGAAATAAAATTGCTGGAAGCGCTGAGTAAAAGTAACCTAAAGAATCTTCTTCTGGATCTGCGTCCTTATACCAATCCTGAATAAAAATATTTTTTAAATGAAAAATTGCAATTTTATTGGTTTTTAAAATCAGGTTAGCAAAATTTTCAGGGTTCGACTTCGACTCATTAAAAGTAAAATGCCACTTTTAAAGAGTATTACATTCAAACTATAATTCTTCAGCAGAAAATTTAAAATAAAAAAATTATTACGTCCTTTTCAGCTTGCAGACTTTTCTCCATCCACTCCTTAACATCTCTGTGTGTGGCCTCTAGAAACCTAAAATACTAGTGTGATATAGTAATAAATAAAAAAAGTCAAATAAATCAAAAACGAGGTTGTTTTATCGTCAGTGATAATAAAAACTTTGTACAAAATAATTCTTAGTGTTGAACTCACCTTTCGCACAATTGACTGATAGTACTTTTTGGCAAAAGCGGCATATCTGCTACTAACATATTGGCTTCTATCATTAAAGCCGGATGTCCCAACATTTCTTCACCCCTAAACAATAATGCTATTATAAATGTTTCGCTTGTTTCAAAAATAGAATATTAATATAATTTATATCGTAATTTACATCATATCGGCAGTACTAAACTAAAAAATATTAAAGTGACGCTGTTGTTGATAAAAAAAATTTTTTAAAACTTAACTAAATAACAACAAGTTTTTTAAAAACTTACTTAAAATATAATAGTCACTATTATTTTTTAATCATACAATAAATTAGCATGAAGGTAAGGTCATACATTACATGAGCATAGAGAGGGGGGGAGGTAGGGTGGGGTCCACCTCCACCCCAGCCTCGAAATTTCAGACCCCCCCCCCAGAAAAAAATTTAGGCCCACCTCTCCCCAAAATTTTTAAATTTTGACACCCTACCCCTCTGGAATTCTAAATCGACCCTCTCCCTCCTCCTTCCGAGCCAAATTTTGGGTATGAATTTAGGTCAAAATTTACTGTCAGAATCACAAACACGGTTTTTTAGTAAAAAACAGTACTTTTGTACTCTTTTTACACATGAATAGCCTATTTTAGTATATGAAATTCTATATTAGTGCTAAAAAACCTAAATAAATGATTTAATGTGACTTTGTTTGGAAACCAGAACCTTTCTGACGCTGACCCCGCCTATTTCAGTATATGAAATTTTATATTAGTGCTAAAAAACCTAAATAAATGATTTAATGTGACTTTGTTTGAAAACCAGAACCCCTCTGACGCTGACCCCCCTCTGGATTTCAAATTGGTCTACCCCGGGTCGACCCCCCTAAAAATCTAGGGGGTGCGGGCCCCATAGATGTTTTTTTGGGGACAGAGGGTTCCACCCCCCTAGACCCTAAATTTTGGATCCACCCATAGAAATCCAGGGCCCCCATCCCTTCCAAAACTTAAGAGCGGTTCGGCCTGACCCCCCTCCACCCCTCTCCCGACCAATTTGGAAGTATATTTTTATTTACTGTCAAAAACACGGTTTTTTTTAGTTAAAAACAGTGTTTAAATACACTTTTTAGGCCTAAACAGGCCGTTTTAGTACATAAAATTCAATATTAGATCTAAAAACACTCAAATTAAAGTTTAAAAAATTTTGCTAAAAAATTGGACCCCCTTTAAATTTGAAATCTCGCACCCGCGGTCGACCACCCTTAAAAAGCTAGGGGGTCCGGACCCCCCCTAAAAAATTTTGGCTTTCCACCCGGGTGTGGACCCCCCTAGCGGACCCGACCAAAAACATCTATGGCGGGCCCCCCTGGACCCCTCTCCTAGCTTTCAAAAGGCCGTTTACCCGGGGTGGCCACCCTCCCTAGCTTTGCTCATGTATGATAAAGGTTTGCTTGAAGCTAACCATTAAACAACACTACATGAGTGGTTGTTTACTTAATTGTTTGTAACTACAACATACAGTTTGCTTGTAATATATTTTTTAACAGAAAACGTGTATATCATTGCAAAGATGCATTTTACCACTTTAAAACTACACATAATTATTCGGACCTGTGCGCGGCCTGGAACTGCCCCCCCCCGTTTTATTGGAGGATTCCCCCCCCCCCCGTTTTTCTGCCCCCCGCCAAAAAAATGAAAAAGTATCCTAAAATTATGACGCCCTTTTTGACCGATGATGACGCCATCATTGCAATTTTTCGCAGTTTTTAACCTATTTCAATGTATTTTAGGCCATTTCAGACCTATATTTTACCTTATTTTCGCTTTTTTTGTTCTTTTTTTCTCTTTTCCCTTCTTTTTTTTCCTTTTTTCTCCTTTTTTTCTCTTTTTTTTTCTTTTCCCCCTCCTTGCCCCCCCCCCGTTTCAAAAAAGTTGCCCCCCCTTTTGAAATTGCCCTCCATGTTTAAACCCTGGGGGGCAGTGCACAGGTCTGATTATTTCAATTCATAAATCAAAATTCACACGCAAAATTCAAATGAAAAATTACGTGTAATGTTTAATCCACGTCAACATTTGAAACAATTCATTCTTTTCCATTTCATCTTGAGCGATTTCTTTGAGCTAAAAATATACCTAATCATTCATTATTAAAATAACTTTTAAAAAATTTAAAAAATCCTAAGCCAAAACTAAGGGTTCGGCAGCTAATCAAAACAGCGGCGTGGTCTGTAGAAGTGTTATTTATACAGGTACACAGCACTTCGATATCAAGAAGGTTAAGTTTGTAGTATCTCTTTCTAAAAAAAATATAATTTATATTATAGAAAAAATTTTACAAAATGCGGGGGGGGGGGTGAGTGTGAAAAAAAATTTGACTGAACGCCTATTAAAAGAGAGACCCTAATTTTTTTTCTGAGGGCTTCTCTCTTTAGATGTTTTTGTAGTGGATATTTCAGCATTTCCTTAGCGGAAATTTAAGCACTTTTTTGGTTAAATATTTATTTATATTACAACATGCGTCGGTGACCGGCCTTACCGTTTGAAAACCCTAATCAATCAATTTGCTTATTTTGTTGTAAATTCTAGGTGTCAAAAATCACTCATTTTAAAATATTTTGTACAGCCCACATATTGTACGCTTAATTAAGGCGTACAAACTGGCATCCGTTGAGACAACAGGATGTTTTTTAAAGTAAAATAAAACTGGCTCATACTCATTTCATTCTCAATCTCACTTTTATTACAAATTAAAAAGACTACATGATTAGTGAGTACGTGTCAAAATAAGATCTAACAAAATTTTGAATCATAACCTCACCATACATGAGCATAGGGGGGGTTGGGTGTGGTCCACCCCCCCCCCAAGCCTCGAAATTTCGGACCTCCCCTTAGAAAAAATATAGGGGACCCCCCTCCCCCCAAAATTTATAAATTTTGACACTCTACCTTCCTCTGGAATTCTAAATTGAACACCTCCCCCCTTCCAAGCCAAATTTTGGCTATGAATTTAGGTCAAAATTTACTATCACAAACACGGTTTTGTAGTAAAAAACAGTACTTTTGTATTCTTTTAAATACATACATAGCCTATTTTAGTATATAAAACTATATTAGTGCTAAAAAACTTAAAAAAAAAATGATTTAATGTGACTTTGTTTGGAAACCGGACCCCCTCTGACCCCCCTTTGGATTTCAAACTGGTCTACAGCGGGTCGACCCTCCCTAAAAATCTAGTGGGGGGTACGGACCCCCCCCCTGAACCCCCTAGCTTTCAAAGGGGCATTTACCCGGTGTAGCCACCCCCTAGTTTGCCGAACCATGCTCATGTATGAACCTCACCCAACCAGAATCTTGAAAAATACACAACGGAAATTGTTTTAAAATTTAAGTGTAAAATCTTTTTTTTAAAATTTCAACATGTTTAATAATATCAAGAATATATAACACAAGAGAATGTCCGACTGTACAATAAATTTTTGATCAAAATTTTGCGAGAAAAGTCGCACTTTTAAATTCGTGAGCGACTTTTCTCGCAAAAAATCCGCCATTTTCTGCTAGTTTTCCCGCGCTGCGATTTTTAACACAATGTTAGTTTTCTCGCAGTGGGGACTGCGACTTCCTTCGCACTCTATTCTGTTTTAGTCGCACTGCGATTATTTTCGCACTGCGAGTCTGGCTGCACAACAAAAAAAATAAAAACAAAGCGGGGCAAAAATTTTGTGTTTAAATGAGTAAAAGTCATTTTTTTACATTAAGATGTCAAAACTTTTTAGTTTTAATGAAATAAACTAAATTTCCAACGTTTTAAATTTAAATAAAGCTAGATTGAAGTGTTTTACTCCATTGAAAATGACTATCGGCGTCTGTAATTTTTTTGTTGTGCAGCCAGACTCGCAGTGCGAAAATAATCGCAATGCAACTAAAGCAGCATAGAGTGCAAAAGAAGTCCCAATACCCACTGCGAGAAAACTAGCACTGTGTTAAAAATCGCAGCGCGGGAAAACTAGCAGAAAATGGCGGGTTTTTGCGAGAAAAGTCGCACATGAATTCGAAAGTGCGACTTTTCCCGCAAAATTTTGGTCAAAACTTTAGTGTACAGTCGGACGTTTTCTTGTCTTATATTCTTGATAATATTAAACACGTTTCAAAATTAATTAAAAACAAGTTAAACTTTGTAAATGATATAATTTTTTTCGGAAGATATGTAATAATATAATTCTATTTACCATAAGTAGTAAAAAAAAAAAAAAAAAAAAAAAAAAAAAAAAAAAAAAAAAAACACAAAAAAACAAACAACACACCACAACCCCAACCACAACCCGGTGACACAAATTAATTTATATTGTCCTCGATGAAACTACTTAACCATAGGTGGGCATCCTCCCGGATTTTGCGGGAGGGGATACCCAAACCCCAAAATTTGGAAGGGGGTTGTCTCAAAAATTTTTTAAGGTATACATCTTAAATAACAGAATTTTTGCGTTTTTAGTACTGGGCGAGACTTCCCAAATTTTAGGGGGGGGTGCCTGGGGTTTGGGTACCCCTAAGTTTGGGGGGAGTGTCGGCAGCAATCGGCATTTTTGGAGTGGGTGTATAAGTATAACCCCACCTGCCCACCTATGTACTTAATTTATTATTAATAACAAAAGTTGACTGCTTGGCTTACCCGTGCGGAAATACATTTATGATACATTTCCACGTATCTGTCGTAAATATTGTATTCCGGGGGGAAGCAAGGCAGACAGCCTCCTTTTACTGTCCGCAAATCTTGAATCACCACTTGACGGCACACCTCCAAGTGTCTGGCTAACCTAAAATAGACGCAATTCTTCAAGAACATGCCAATACAAAATTTTATCATGATAAATCTTAGCTGTCTTTTAGTTTTGCTTAAGTTGCTTAGAGAAACTAAGATTTACTATCTACGGTTTAGGTTTTTAAATAAAAAATGTCAAATAGACATCTATTGCAGGAATAATAAAACAAGAACAAAGATAAAACCCTGTCGAATAACCCATGCTAAATTTTAAAAATTTTATACCAAGTGTTCTAAATCTATTAAAAAAACCTTTTTTAAAATAAATGTTTTATTTTAAAACCTGGGCAAAAGTTGTTTTATAAAATGTTTACGTAAAATTAAAATACACATTATTAATTAGTTTGACGAATCAGCCATACCTCTTATGGGGTGGATTTAGAAGTTAAGTTTTTTTAAGTTATAACTTTTAAAACTAAACGGAACTACCGTACCGACCGAGCATAATTGGGCGGTATGGTGGGCATACATGGGCACCGGGGGGGGGGGGTTAACCCCTCCAAATTCTGAGAAGGGGGGTTTGTTTAACCCCCCCCCCACACTCAGAAGTGGGGGGAGAAAAGGTTAACCCCCAATTTTGGAAAAATGAAGAAAAAAATGTCTTTAAAATGACTTCTAACTGCCTCCAAACTTAAGTTTTGAGGTCAAAATGAATGTTTTAAGCAATAAAAAGCTCAAAAATGCTATAAAAAGGGCTTTTTGACCTAAAATTAGCGTTTTTTACATATTTTTCCTTCAAAATCGCAAAACGATATGGGTAAAATGAACTCCAGAAAAAAAACGATATGGGTATTTTGCGTTTCTCGGATTTTAACCCCCCCCCCCCCTCTAATTCGGGGTTTAACCCCCCACTCCGGACCAACTTCACCATGTATGATGGTGGGATAATGTCCCAATCAAAAAATATGAAACTAAAGGTTACTCTGGACACTTCTTCCAATGATCCACCACCCTCCAGTGCCAAAATGTTAGAACCCCTTCCCCTTAAAAGAAATCTAAGAGCCCAAACAGGTTTGTTCCCACCCTAATTTTTAAAACGAGCCATCCGGAGTATATCTTCTCTTTCTCTTCTAAAAAGCCAGGGGCTCCGGACAGGCGGACACCCTTGAATTAAACCACCTCCACCATTTACTGGTTTCATATACCCTGATCTATAGTAAGTCTAAAAGGCAATCGTTCCAAAAACCAATTTAACCACTCACTCTGTACCTAATTGCACCTGCCCCTAAAATATATGCGCTTTTTCCTCACCAATCCTTATTCTGGAGTCGGTCTTCCAGCTGGTTCCCTTCGATTCGATCTTGGACCCCCTTGCGGAGTGTCTGGAAAACTTTCTCCCGCCATTTTCTCGGTCGCCCGATTGGCATAAAGCCGGAAGTCTTGTGGCGCTCCTGAACTTGCTTGTCGATCCTAAATTTGTTGAGAAATTATAAAATGACGTTTAATTAGGGGAACTTAAACACTGTCCATGATTCAAGTTGTTCATTCAAATTTGTCCCTTTGATATATTTTTATGTAAAAGTAGGTATATCGTAATAATATTATAATTGGGCAAATCAAGGTACCTCAGCTTTTACGAGGGCTGGGTTAATTCAGGGTGAACAATTTTAAAAATTAGAGGAAGTAAAAAAAGTTCACTGCGCCAAGCAAATCACTTTTAAAACAATTTCGTAATTTTTATAGCACAATACTCTTATTAAAAAAGATGTTATTTAGGTATAAAAAGAGTCTAAATACCGTTTCAATTTAAAATTAACTTTCAAGGTTTGCATGAAAGGGAAAATACTTCCCATACTTCTTCTCCTGGCGGCAGTGCCGAAAAAAAAACAAATGGAAGAACCTGCCTGTTTTACAGCAAAAGGCAATGCAATCAAACAAACAAATAATTGTATCTATCAAATGCATACCGTTCCTCTCTTTCCACAATTCGGAGGACTGTGACGATTTGCTGGGGTCCGGGATCCTGACCCCTGACCGCCTCCAAGGTTCTGCTCACAAAGTACCAGATGTGTTTGGAAAATTCGTCCGCCAGCTTTTCAACATCGCGAAAGTAGGTTTTAAGCAACTAAAACGACGTTTTTTTATCATCGAAATCGTTTTTAGTTCAACCAAGAATATATAATACAAGGGAATGTCCGACTGTACACTAAATTTTTGACCAAAATTTTGCGAAAAAGTCGCACTTTTGAATTTATGTGCGACTATTCTCGCAAAAATCCGCCATTTTCGGCTAGTTTTCCCGCACTGCGATTTTTAACACAGTGTTAGTTTTCTTGAAGTGAACTTCTTTCGCACTCTATACTGCTTTATTTGCACTGCGATTATTTTCGCACTGCGAGTCTAACTGCACAACAACAAAAAAATAAAAACAATGTGGAGCGAAAATTTTGTGTTTAAATGAGTAAAAGTCGTTTTTTTACCTTAAAATGATAAAACTTTTTAATTTTAATGAAATAAAGTAACTCTCCAACGTTTTAAAATTAAATAAAACAATTTTGCGAGAAATAGCTCTGCACTTAAGTAACAATTTTCAGCAAAAAATCCCGCATTCGCTAGTTTTACCACATCAATTTTAACGCGACAGCTAGTTCTCGCAGGGGGACGCACTCCTGCACTCAAAATCACATTGCTAGTTCCCGCGCACAAAACACCAACAGCTCTCATCACGCGATTCCTTGTCGCCGTGTTTTAATCCATTGAAAATTTAGATTAACTTAGAGAAATAAACTAAATTTCCAACGTTTTGAATTTAAATAAAGCTAGATTTGAAGTGTTTTAATCCATTGAAAATGATTAACAGCGTCTGTATTTTTTTTGTTGTGCAGTTAGAATCGCAGTGCTAAAATAATCGCAGTGTGAATAAAACAGCATAGGGTGCAAAAGAAGTTGCATTCCAGACTGCGAGAAGACTAACACCGTGTTAAAAATCACAGCGCGGCAAAAGTAGCAGAAAATGGCGGATTTTCGCGAGAAAAATCGCACACGAATTTAAAAGTGCGACTTTTTCCGCAAAATTTTGGTCAAAAGTTTAGTGTACAGTCGGACATTCTCTTGTCTTATATATTCTTGGTTCAACTAAATCATTTTTGAATTCACTAAACCATTTTTAAATCAACTAATTGGATTTGAAGGTCTTCTAAACCAAAGACCTTCAACTTACTGACTTTCATTACAATCATAGCTTGTTTTCCTAATTTTTATTATATTAAAATGAAAATAAGAGAAACATTTTAAATTTACCTAGTTATGAATGCAGCGGGCATAGAAGTTTGCCAGCAAAACTTGCCAAAAAATATAATTAAAAAATAACCACAGAAGAATGCGAAAAAAAAAATTTTTAAACTTTTTCATAAGCAGGGTTATGCCGACCTTGTTTTGTTACAATACATATTACGATATTACTCAGTT